>JZLH01S0154022.1:4970-24422 GCA_001188425.1 Eucidaris tribuloides
CTATATGCACAAAGGAGCTTTGATCTAAACAAAATATCTAAATCCACGGTTTAAGTATAGAAAATACTTTGTTTCAAAATTTAATTTCCAAATTAGACTTATAAATCCAGAATTTCGTGACGTTGAAAGGTTAGATGTTCCATCGAAATTGCATGCATTCCGTTTTGCTCTCATACGTCAGAAATTAACATGCACATTCGGTTACTTATTGATAAAAAAAATTCCATACTTAGACATAAGATTGAACTTGGTGCCTTACTGAATTTACCTTGGTAAATACAGATCATCATTATCTTATCATTTTCCTCCACATCTACGTCCAATTAGTAGCACTACCGGATTAAAAATGATTAGATGTTCCATCGAAATTGCATGCATTCCGTTTTGCTCTCATACGTCAGAAATTAACATGCACATTCGGTTACTTATTGATAAAAAAAATTCCATACTTAGACATAAGATTGAACTTGGTGCCTTACTGAATTTACCTTGGTAAATACAGATCATCATTATCTTATCATTTTCCTCCACATCTACGTCCAATTAGTAGCACTACCGGATTAAAAATTATAAATTGCGAAATGACAAGAACATAAGAGGCAAAGAGCCACACGACAAATGTGTGTTTTAAGTGCCATTTACATTTTCAAGGGAATACTTAACCGATTTGAGGCATATGACTGTCGAGGGTCACACATTAATGTTACAATCAAAATATATTTTAAGGCGCCCTCAATAGTTCATTGATGAATAACGACTGGCAATGAACACGTAGCTTTGAGACATGTATTTCGGCGTTGTCGATATGTAAGGTTACACCCATACAATATACATCTGATTGAGAACAGGACGGCAGATAACCTTTATCAGTTTACCAGAGAACAGAACGTGATGAGGTGTATACCCCATCAATCCAATTTCCTAACATTTACAAATCGTTACACCCTATCAAGTCGTTTGAAATTACACCTAAAGTAAACGACTTCATTAATGCGTACACGGTAATGCATTCTGAACAATTTCGAATTGCATATACTTATATCCAATCCTTAAATGTACTGTTAGTAGTTGCGTTTATGAATCACTAGTGTATTTGATAATAAGTAAGGTATCTAGTATATGATGTAACATAATTGTAAAATGATATGTACAGTTAAAACGTTAATGGCCTCATCTCATGTATCGGGAATACACACACAGCTGCTATATCGTTACTGATTATATAATTACTTAAAGACACAATTTAACATAATGTAGCTTTAATTAAAAAATGGTAAAGTGATATCTGAGCTACATAGTAGTACTTAAATAGACAAATAAATATGCTAGAATACAGGGCTATGGAAAATTATGCTGCCACTGGCAAGGTAAGTATGAATAAACATCTTGAGTGACTTATTCCTCAGGTCGAACACAAAGTAGTCTAGATTTATAACACAGTAGTCAATGGGGGAAATGGACAGGTGAGCCCAGTCAAACGGAGTACACATAGATTTTCATTCTTTTAAAGTACTAAATTATCATTTTGTAGGACAATTTCTTCAGGGCTTTAGTTTAAGACCTTATCAAAGACATTTAGTGCATGGAGGATTATGTAGCGCACATTTTATAAACTGTGATAATTGTTAAAGAATGTGCCTCAAATTAACTGGAGAGCGTGGTCATGGAAATCGTTTTAACAGGTGGAAACTATTGAAAAATCTCAGAATACGTTTCAATTACAATTTACAAATCTTACATTTTTTTAAAATAGACAGAATAATTTTATAACTTACATCCTGGATCTACTTGTCATGAAAGGCCACTATTTCTGTCTGGTATATTACACAAACAAGACAGATCTTGCGATCTTCTAGAAGGCATTAAACAGTTAAATCTAGTAAATAACATATTCTATTAATCTGTTCATTCAAACACAAAGCTCCAACAATATGTTTCAGTGTTATGTGTCTGGTGGCTTAATTTAATCCTGGTAGTGGTTTGATCGAATGACACACGAATGACAAATTCAGGAAGTTACCAACTTGGCAAACTTCTAGCCACTTAGTTAAAAAAAATCTTAATCTAATGCTTTTTCTCACAACATCCTATATCCTGCTATTGTTATTGAATGTAAATTAAGATATGTTTCAAATATATATTTCAAACCTCATTAACCTTTTTTTTTAAATTTGTGCCGTCTTCATTTTTAAAGATTTTTATAACATATTTGTGATATAACGTGCAAGCATATCGGTGAAACATATTCATAAACATAAGCTGACGAAGGTAGGAATAAAAGAATTTTTTTTTTATCATACCTCGTGAGTGGGGAAGAGAGTTAGATATGAAAGCAGTGCCACTTTTATTTCGAAACAACCACTAGCGAATTAGTTATTTCTGGGTTTTTTTCTGACAAACCCACTTGATTTAGAATAATCTAATTTGATCCAGGATATTAGCTTCCGCGGTACTCAATAATGTTGTCTTCTATTATCTACTTGTAATTGCATAATTATATTATACATTTACTTTTTGGTTTAGTTTATTTGATTTATTTTGTCTGTATTTTTTATAATTTACTTATGATATTATGCATATCACCGTTTCGTCCTGAAAAGCGTTACCATGGTGGCTTTTCACCCAGTGAGGCCATCCAGTTCCAAGCGCATATTCTAAAGATAGTACTTTTATTTTATATCGTATTTTATACTTTGACAGAAATACAATTACTTAATATGTAATGGACCTAAAGCTTTATATTCATTACACTTAATTTATTATTGAAATATTTTATTGATATAAAGAGAAAAGATGGCCACAAGAAGACCGAGTATTACGGCATATATAAGGTACAAGAACTATTAATAGTACTACTTTATAATAATTTATGGCATTTTATAATGCGCCTAAATTTACTTAACTAGATGCTCATGGCGCGAATATCAATATCAATATCAGGAAACATAGCACACTTAGAAAGAAGTAAAGTGAGATCCATAGTTCAAAAGCAGTTCAATATTACGTGGAAAGCGTGTGCTTTCACGGGTATGTCTAATTATGCCCACACCCAGGTCCTTCTGTACATCCACATTAAACAGCAGCAACTACTCAAACAAAAATAACAAAAACAAGAAAACACACAGAAACAATAAATGAAAGATATGAGTGGACGCGTGCAGCACAAAGCGCCTATACATGTATAGTGCAATTATTTTAGGGGAGAATGATGTGAATGAGACGGGATGCTAAGGCATTATATACAAACGCGAAATTCATTAGAGCATGCAAGTTATTAGGGAAGTACATGTACAAGACCAGGGCGGGGCAACAACATAATTTTGTCTAGTGGTGGGTAAATGAGAAAAGACATATCCAACACGGACACACACGGGTTGGCCAATATTGAGTAACTGTTACTCTCAAAGGGAGGAGAGAGACGTGCAGTGATTCATGAAGTTATCCCCAAAAGCATTTACTTTAGAATCACCCGTTTCTAAATCACCTTTAAAAGGGAGAACTTGTCCATTCTTATCGACTATTTGCTTTCCCGGATATGGCAATGCCTATACTAAGACAACGCTGACATGTAAATAGACACTGTTATTATATTCCAATTACCTGTTAAATCCTAACCGAAAGTATGCTGAATCAAAATCATTTACGTAAAGCTGCTCTATGTGAATATTAATCATTATTAAATATATAACACAACGCTTAGGTTAAATCAAAATAACTTCACTAAAAGGTCATCAATGCTGACAACAGGTCTCTTTATATGAACTTCTAATACATGGATAAATTTATGTTAGACAAATAATTATTTTAAAAATACACCTTTTTATTGAATGATCAAGTATTTAATTCTACCATTTCCCAGTTGTGGTAGGCATAAAACAATAATTCTTTTAAATGTTACTACAAGAAATACAAGGGTTCATGTCTATAACGCCCATATTTATTATCTTATGTATGTACAGATGCACTGCACTCTAATTTGACTTATAACATTGGATCTTCTGTATGTTTTATTAATTTTCTGCGCGACAAATGATGATCAATGAAAATATACTTACTTGAGTTCTCATAAAATAAATGAGTTATAAGATAAATCGAGTAATTAAACCAAAACCAGTATTTAAAAAACATAACATTTACATTTGTTTCTTTCGCATTGACAGCACATTTATAGTTTTGATTTGTTTTTTTCGTTATTATTTTTTATTAAATTTTTCAATTGGAACTTGTGTTTGTTTATATCCTACAAGATATCTCTTTATTATGCTACAAAGTCTTCATAATCTATAGTATCCCCGTTCCTCTTGCCGAAGAAACCGCCCCATCCGTAAGCATCATTGCGCCCTCTCTTGCCGAACCACATTCCCCAGTTGTAGTCGTCGGGTCTCCTGTCGCGTTGAAGTTGGAGTTCGGGCATCTTCGGGTTTTTCCGCTCTCCTGCAAGTCGTTTCCCAAACAGCATACCGTGTCCGTATTCGTCGTTTCGTTTCTCGTCATTCTTTGTCTTGGCAGGCAAACTTGGCGATAAATCCCGGTCACTCCCGTTCGCCGGCCCATTCCATCCATCCAGCCCCTGTCGCGGGTCCCACATGGGCATTACCTCTACATTCATTGCATTAACATCCGGGGAATTTCTGTGACCCTTGACATTTAATGACCGGCTCGGTGCTGGGCGTTTGTTGCCATTATAAAGTTGATTTTTAAGCATGTGCAGAAATGACGTGGCGCCTTCGAGATTGTCATGTGACTGTTCATTTGTACGAAATGGATATGACGTCACAGGCGATAGTAACATTAAGAGCAGAGCGAACAGGGCGAGAAGGCATTGTGTTCCCATTGCGGAGCCCCTGGATAAAAAGATAAATAACAGAATAGAACAGTTGTCGCAGCATTAATATCATCATATTCCATATTTCATATTAACATGTTTTTTCATTTGTGAAATATTTCATATTTTTTTTATATTTCATATTTCATTATCTTTTTACCAATTTGTGAAGCAACTGGAGAGTTTTTTACCCTTCACCCTAAATCGTCCATTTTTCCACAAAAAAAAGCCAAGATACAAGTACAAAATACAGTCGGTTAAACGTGTAAACGTTCGCATTTTCAAAGTTCTTCCTGTTCTATCGCCTGAAGGAATGAAAAACAAACAACCGTGAATGGGTGTGTGAGTGTGTGTGTGTGTGTATGAGTGTGTTTAGGTATGTATGTGTGTTTGTGTGCGCAAAGTGTGTGTAATGTTACCCTCGATCTTCTTTATGTGGCTGCACTTCGTGTACACGAACATAAGACGGAGTATACGTGTAGCGATTAACAGACAATCGTAATGAATATATCGTTGATATATATACTGTGCGATGGCTCTATGGACTCCAGCGAGTAGAATATCACAAAGATTTTTTTTAACTAGCACCGAAAAGAAGAGGTTATGACCTCTAAAAGTTCTTTACAGGAAAAGAGAAAGAAGAAGAAGAAGAAGAGAAGAAAGAAGAAGAAGAAAGAAGAAGAAAGAATGAATGTAAGTAAGAAGAAGAAAGAAGAAGGAGAAGAAGAACAAGAAGGAGAAGAAAGAAAGAAGAAGAAGCAGAAGAAGAAGAAGAAGAAGAAGGAGAAGAAGAAGAAGAAGAAGAAGAAGAAGAAGAAGAAGAAGAAGAAGAAGAAGAAGTAGAAGAAGAAATCACAAAATTATACTTTTAAACAGGCAAACCGCGCTGCTTGTAACTAGAATTTCTGGTTCTATGTAGAAACATATAAATTCGGAAGAGGTTTTTTTTTTTTTCTAAAGGACTATCATCGCAATATCCCGCTATCCTGCTATGCTGTTTTGGAGTAATTCTTCAGTCTGGCTATGTCAAAATCAATGCAGACACGTCCATTACATGTTCAAATAGAAACAAGCAGGTCCATGTATAAATATCCAGAAGGTATTAGCGAGTCATTGCACGTAATTTTATGTTATCCATGTTTTATTTGATTGAAAGATTTCTTTTTCATTCAGTCGATATTAAAGTTAACAGACAAATCTTTGGGGAATTTCTGATTATGAACAACCTAAGTGACAGTACAAAAGGTAAAATAAAAATTAGTTATAATTTCGTAGCAACGCTTGTTCGATTTCGACACAAAGTCCGCCGTGGTTTTGATGTAATTACCTAGCTACCGTTTGCACATCATGTTAGCAATTCCCATGCCTCTCCAATTCCATACCCAGACGGGGAAAGTAATTGCAAGTTAAGTGACTGTAAAATGCCGCATCTTTTACGAATTATGGTCCCTTGTCAGCCTTTTCAACAATTTCAATTATTGGTTTTATTAGTAAAATGGATAACTTCACACGACATTTGTAAATTCTTATGGCTACATAATGTTTAGATATTTGAACCGAGAAGCTCGTAATATGGAAGCCATAGCCTTACCCACTAAGCTCACGACACGTTAGTTCCCTTATTCAACAGAGACTGATAAGTAAATACATGTATAACAAGCGTAATTCTGGCAATGGTCATTGTGTATTCAATTTATTTATGGTTTACTGTAGCTCGATATCCAAACGTTGATTTCTCCACGTTGTACGCAAGAGTGCGGTTCTTGTAAGCCTAGTACTGTGCCACTGTTACACGTTCGATGTGGTCTAGAATTACCGAGTTTTCGCAACAGGACGGAGAGGCTCCCCGTATAACGCGATCCGCTAAGATCGTTCTGTTTTACGAGTGTTTACGGGGTCGTACTTCAAACGTTGCAATTTACTCTCTGAATTGGTAAAATAAACCACAAAAGGTGAAAGATAAATGATGAATTACCCATTCATTCGAACAACTGAATGTTCCTTCTAAGAACATTCGTAATGCTTGATTTGGGTGGATGGATTGTCGGTGAAGATTTCTTGGATTTGTTTTCTTTTGTTCTAATATGACGGCAGAAAAGGCACAATTCAATTACGGAATTCTGTCTTGTATTTCGATGAGAGCGCTCACGAGATAAATTGCGCTAAGGACACGATGCGAAAGACACGTTGTTTCAAAATTGGGTTTGTACTATACATTTTCGTAATCATTAGACTTACTATACCTTGTATTGTCTACGTGTCTATTAATCTAATCTACAATGTAATAAGCTCTTTTAAGGATTACAGTAGCTCTAGGAAAATGCCCTAAAATACATGCATTCCAAACGAATTCACATGCCAGCCTAGCACCAAAACATGTCCTTTATGTGTGTACTATGGAATTTTGGAATCGAAGACACATGAAGTTGAAGTATCCAAAAGGTCGTTCACAAGTCAGAAGGAACGAATGTTCAAAACTGTGGAAAATGAACGACCAAAAACAAATGAATAAATAAATAAGATAAAAATGCCGTAATGCCTGTGTTTAATTTTTAACCCCTATTATTTGGAAATACAATTTTGCAGGGCTTTTTAATCTAGGGAGAAGGTTCCACGGCATTATTAGATTCTGTGTCAATTTGTCTCGGTCAGGGCCTTCGATCCATTTTTCATTTATTTTTAAACATATTCTTGCATTACGATTTATAATTTGTTCAAGTTGTCAAAATTGGGTGGGGGGTGGGGGGAAAAAGATGTTGGCTCCCTCTCCTATATTTTCATTGGTAGGTCGACTCCCTCCAGCATCCCGCATCAACCCATCCCAGGATCGACTACTCTGGTCTTAGTGACAAGAGCTCAGCGACATTTTTTAGGGAAGGGCATTGATTGATTTGTTTGTTTGATTGTTTGTTTGTTTGTTGTTCGAGTTCAGGTTAGCGTTTGCGTTTGTCGTCGGAGCTATTGTTATCGGAGCAAATGTTGCACAAACCGGGATATGGAGGGTTCTTCCAGGGGTGGTGTCACAGGGGGGCAGGGGGCGGCGGCCCCATATTTTTTTCAAAGTAATGAGAATTGACCGCCAATTTTGCCGTGAAAAAAAATTGGCCGCGAAAAAAATTTTGGTCGCGAAAATTTTTCCGACGGATTTCGCCCCCCTAAAAGTTTACCCTGTCGCCACCCTTGAGTTCTTCTTATTTCATTGCATAGTTTCTGCTGAATAAAGCTGCAGTTTTCAACTGGAATAAAGAACTACTTGTATATCATTGCTTGCGTGCATGAGTTTGTAAGTACATACATGTACATCTCAGGTATATTACATTGATATCTAAATGAATGAATGAATAACAACACACACACGTACGCGCGCACACACATACACGCACACACAAACAAACACACACACAATTTATATTCGATAAGAAACTCAATTACGTATTCGTATTAATTTGAATGGCCCCTCCCCCAAAATAAATAAATATACTACGGACATCTTAAAGGGAGAAGCAGCCAGTAACTGACACTCATAAGTTAAGGAAATAATGACATTGTGAAAATTGTGAGAATGGTGGTACATGGTGATAAACACAGCCTAATAAGGGGTACTGCGTGATACTCACCCCCATCAAGGCCCTATAAATTAGTTAATTTGTGTTTATTTTACGTCTTTGCAAGTTTTACCCCGGGATAAAACTTGCAGAAACAGCTATAGAGGGAGGAGCTTATCGATTCAAACTGTGCATACATTACCACGGCACAACTAACACACGTCGGGTGGCATGCATCGGTCACGCATGGTCAACTCGAGACCAGTGCACGTGCAATCTGATTGGTTGGCAAGAACTTAAATATTTTCTTAACTTATGCCTGTTAGTTCCTGGCTCCTTCTCCCTTTAATCACAATACACGCTCCAGTTGTCAATCTGCTCACAGCACTTTGGTAATAAGCGTAATTTCGATTTCATCAACACTTTTCTTAGACGTGCAGGGGTCTGTAATTTAATAGCCTATCAGGACAACGAAACATGTCGAAATATTTTCCCCCACTAGATGTCGATAAGCAATCATATTAATTTATCTCTTATTGCATATCTAAATACCCTGCATGTCATGTGAGTGTTTCTTGCTCGCAATCATATGATTATCATTTCTTAAAATAGATATAAATTTATTCTACACACATTGTGTTGTACAACACCAGGGAAAAATCATTTGAAGTATTACATGGACATACATGTACATAATTGTACA
This sequence comes from Eucidaris tribuloides, assembly GCA_001188425.1. NCBI lineage: Eukaryota > Metazoa > Echinodermata > Echinoidea > Cidaroida > Cidaridae > Eucidaris > Eucidaris tribuloides. The sequence goes on from JZLH01S0154022.1 coordinate 14,044, forward strand.
TTTATGAGTACAGTATTTATATATTTTAACAATCTGATAATATTATACCCATTTTACTCCAACGCTGTGAACCGAACCGTCCATACCGCCAGTCTAAAGACGAAGCTGACGAAAAAAAAGAGGGCGCACATGTACTTTCTAACGAGTTTGGCAAGCTACGGATTTACCTAAGTTCACAATAATGCACTCTTAAAAATTCCGGGTCAGTCTGACTCGGAGATAGGATCCGTTGGGGGAACACCCGGAAAAAGGTCAGGTTTAATCACATTCCGGGTCAAATTTGACCAAAATCCAAATCAGTTTGACCAGGGGCGTCGATCCATGTTTCGGAGTTGGGGGGGGGGGGGGGGAAAAGTGACAAAAATATCGAAAATTTTCGGCGCGCTCTGTGCGCCAAATTGCAATGCAAGCATTGACAATTTGGTAAGTTTCATTGTATTTTTATGCTAAGTTTTAATGGTTTTAATAGTGCTTTTCAATGCTTTTAAACATATTCCTTGCATTGCGTATTATGAATTTTTCAAAGTTGTCAAAATTATTGGGGGGGTGGAGGCAAATCGATATGTCTCCCCCAATATTTTCATGGGGGGGGGGGGCAACTGCCCACCACCCCGCCCCCCCAGGATCGACGCCTCTGAGTTTGACTCATATTTTGCTCAACCTTGACCTGAAATTTGGTTAAAATTGACCCTTTTCCGGGTGTGCCCCCAACGGATTCTTTTCCGAGTCAGTCTGAACCGGGATTTTTAAGAGTGTACATGTTAAGATACATCACAAACAATATTTAGTCCAAATGTTTACAAAATATTCAAGAGCTCGAATTAAAAAGGCAATTTACTTCTGGAAGTTGGGGAGGGGGGAAATGCACATTTTTGCCCGAGTTCATACAGGCGACTAGCAAAACCGGAAGCAACGTTCCAGCGTTTCGTGTTTGTTTGAGTAACTAACTTGATGGTAGCTCTCTATGCTAAAACTACATGTGTATATTATTAATTTCTTTTGTTTGGAAAAGTGGATATAAAACCCTTTTTCAACACGTTACTTATAGTGCTGAATAAATTTGTTATCCGAAATCATCTGATTACTTCTTCCGAAGACAGAAAAATCGTGTTTTGATGCATATGTTTTGGGACACTTTAGTCGGTGATGACAATTAGAAAAAAAAGGAATAAAACAGCGCACATGCTATCGCGCATACCTTAGTCACTTCGAATCCATTATTAATCGCATACTTGCAGATAAAGTCTTCACCTTAACAACGCAATAAAACAGATATGAAAATAAGTCAATATCGCCAAGATAAATGAATACAAATAAAAAAAATAAAGTGATGAAATATTCAACCGTTCAGTCAATGCTACGCCACAAATTTTCCGCTTAAACATCAGGTATAGAAAAATGACCCTGAGCAGTAGTGCTATAAGTGTAAAATTCAGTAGGCGGCATATACTCATATATACTGACATGCAATCTACTTACATTATTCAGACAAATCTACCCGCACTTTATTTAGTTCACTTCATTAATACGTAACAGGGGTCGTTTTCTTAATATGTTTCTCTGATACGTTTCTCAAATTTAACCCAAATTACTTTAAATGTGACGTTAAAAAGACATACTTATAATTTGATTGTTTGTGTGTATGTATGTAAGTGTATGTGTCTGTGAGTGTGTGTTGTGGGTAGTTGTGTGTGTGTGTGTGTGTGTGTGTGTGTGTGTGTGTGTGTGTGTGTGTGTGTGTGTGTGTGTGTGTGTGTGTGTGTGTGTGTGTGTGTGTGTGTGTGTGTGTGTGTGTGTGTGTGTGTGTGTGTGTGTGTGTGTGTGTGTGTGTGTGTGTGTGTGTGTGTGTGTGTGTGTGTGTGTGTGTGTGTCAGTGTAGTGTGCGTGTGTGTGTGTGTGTGTGTGTGTATGCTTCTACGTGTGTGTATTTGCATGTATAGGCAATACCAGACGGAGAGATAGAGTTATGTATCCCTTCTATGCAAGCTCATGTCAATACTCTATGTTGGTGGAAGTAAGGCTGTATTGCCTCACTTTCAACTAAAGCAGAAACACGCACTTCGATTTTGAAGTTGTTTCAACTTTATCATACTAAAGTAGAAACAAAAGAACGATAGCAACAAATTTTATTTCCTGGTGCAATTTTCTCCTAATCGTAACTGTATATTAAGCTTACAATAATTATTTTACAAGTGTATCAAAGAATGTCCACAAAATGATTTCACAGGCAAAAATAAAGTTCATTGAGTAGCGAAAATGTAAGGGTAAAATACAAGAATATAAAAGCTATTTACATATATTTATTAAAATTATTATATATGTATAATAGAAAGTCTACATAATTGATTAATTTCCACATTTGACAGCTTATTGGCATTTTATAGCGTTGGGAAATGACATGAAATAATTCTTCATCTTTGCATTATTAAACCCCAAACTAATTGTAAGCTAAACATTGTTTTCATCAATAAGAAACCTCCCATTTATTTTGGCCGACATTTTCGACACAGTAGACTAAAGCACATATTACAACATACATATCCCATCACACACAGACACACACACACACCAACACACACATACACACATACACACATACACACATACTACACACACACTTCACTCGCCCACATACACACTCACACAAACACCACCCCCACACACCAAATACACTCGACACACAACTCACACCACTAACACACCACAACACACACATCACACACACACACACACACACCAGACCACACACACACCACACAACACACACACACACAACACACACACACACACACATCACGCACACACGACACACACAAGCCACCCACACACACACACACACACACGTGCCTTTGTTGAAAAAGCAAAAGTTGACAAAATTGTCACGTCATGTCGGCAGTGTTAATATTATTGCTAGTGCTTGTAAACGCGAATGATTTGCATGCTCGCAGTTAAGGACGGTCAGACGTCAAAACTCTTCTTCCTGTAGCAATATCTTTTTCATTACAGACAACGCGATCTCAAATTTTTATATTTTCCATGCTGTGATATTGTGGAGAGAACGGGCTCACCTTGTTTCACGCTAAAAGAAAACTTGCAATGTCGTTGGTTTTATATGCAATTCTTCACCAAAGAAGAAAAAGACATAGCTAGGCAAGGCATTTTTCCCTCATTGCAGTTGGGGTAGGGTGGGGTGGTGGTTGAATCCACACCCTCTCTTTAGCCTATTTGTCAACTCTAACCTTTTCCTATAGACCATATATTTTTAAAGAACAGCTGCTCTCATCAAACACAATGACAAAATTGCATGTTAATATGCAACTGGCTTTAGTTAAAGTCAGCTGCTTTCATGAATGACTTCATCAGGATTTGGTTATGCTTTCAGATCGTCCTACCCCACCCCCCTCCCGCCCCCGACACACACACACATACATGAGAGGCGAAGCAGTTCGTGTGTTCAAATTCGATTAGTATCACAGAGAAAACATAGTTATTCATAAGTTCCTAAACTTTAGATCTTAATTTTGTAAGATATATAAGTTAAATACATCTTTACACATCGCTGTGAAATTCTTCCCCTTTACCAACTCCCTGAGCTAAAAGGAGGAAGCAAGAGGACAGAATAAAAGGAGAAAAAGACTGAGAAGAAGACGAAGTTAGAAATGAAGAGAGAAGAAGAAAAAGAAGATGACGGACGACCGAGAAAAAGTTAGTAGATGGAGAACAGAACTACATTATGAGAAGAGTAGGGAGAAGAAAAAGAAGTAGAAGACAAAGCAGATAGAAGAAGAAGAAGAAAAAGAAGAAGAAGAAGAAGAAGAGAGATTAGGAAGAAGAAGAAGAGAAGAAGAAGAATGAATGAGAAGAAAGGAGAAGAGAAGAGGACGAAGAAGAAGAAGATAAGAAGACATGAGGAAGCAGTAGAAGTAAACAAGAATAAAGGAGGAGGAGGAAGGAGGAGAAGAATTAGAAAATGTTTGGCATCCCCGAAACCACTCTCTCTGAATACGCCTCACCAGTTTCTTCGAAATATACCTCGACATTCGCAATTACCACCATCCCCTCTAACAACCCCGGCAAGAAGTCAAACATGACTCCTCCTGCAGCGAACGGCGACCAGTCCCCAACAAGTGCAGAATCAATAAAAAAATCTCAGCCATACCAAAAGTGTTCATTGATTAAAGCTTGTATTTTTGCCATGTTGACAGATCGTCTTAGGCTAGGAATCCGTCATACTTCACTTTCGGTGTTTGTCAATTGTTGAAAAAAGTAATACAGCCTTCAACCTTAGATATATATCATATTGTTTTTTCCCTTACCGCACGCGTTCGTTAATGTCGAAATGTTTGTGCACACGTGGCTCAGCCATTTGTCTCTTTGAAGACGCTGTTTCCGCAGTAAGACAGGAATGTGCGGATTTATCAGAATAAATGTTAAATCAATAAAGAGGAATAAGTAGTGCTATTACCAAATTAAGCTCGTTTTGGCATAATACTGAGTGGAGAAGAAGAACGCACGTTGGTGGCTGAATTCACTTTATGAATGAACATACATTTCATTATTTCTATGTGAACTCTAATTGCACGTCGTCATAAAAATTTCTTTGTCCATCTGCATGTTCGTTCACTAATATGTTTCTCAACTAATCAAGCAAGTAGTTTACTAACCTCACATCTATTCATGATATCGTTGATCTATTGATGATCTATTTATATCCATCCATCTATCTATATATATATCTATCAATGATCTATCTATCTATCTATCTATCTATCTATCTATCTATCTATCTATCTATCTATATCTACCTACATACATACATACGTATGTATGTATGTATGTATGTATTTAGGCCTATACTTATGTATGTATGTATGTATGTATGTATCTATCTATCTACCTACATGTATCTGCCTACCTATCTATCCATCTATCTACCTTTCTATTTAATCTATCTTTATATTTATTTATCTTTCTATGTACATGTATGTATGAATGTATGTATATATATGAATACATGTAGGCCTATGCATGTTTGTATCAGTCTATGTTTTATGTTAAGCTATCTACCCGTGATTTTTTTCTTTGCAAAATTAATATATAAATACCTGTATATGTGTCAGGTTATAATCATTCAAGGTAGAGCGAAGATGATCGGTAATTTCAACTCTGATGTTCTCACGGAAAATACGAATGATAAAGGAAAAGTAATATCCAACATTTTCTCGTGAGATTCACTTTAAAATGTATAACATTTCTATATTTTTCTATATAGCCTACATGTAAAACTTCAGAAGTGCATTAAACCAGGATCTCCTTGATTAATCGAACTCCCGCCTGTAATGCTACTCTCTAAAAAATAATGAGTGAAAAAATTCACTCTTTGAGGAGTGAATTTCAGAAAAGAGTGAATTTAGAGAGAATTTGGAGTGAAATGGTGTGTTTTCACTCATTTTGGAGTGACCTCAAGGATCACTCGAAATCTCTGAGTGATCCCTGAGGTCACTCCAAAATAAGTGAAAAACTTACCCTTTCACTCCAAATTCACTCTAAATTCATTCTTTTCTGAAATTCACTCCTCAAAGAGTGAATTTTTTCACTCATTATTTTTTAGAGAGTACGGATTGATGTATATATAATGATGCTGTACATTAATTTACTAGAATCGGTGTAACAGTGTTTTGCATCCGGCCAGTACTGATCGTTAATTTAAATATTATGACCTTTTTCCCACCCCTTATCCCCACTAATAATCGTTTACCCCAACCCTAACCCCGATCCCAATTTTAGGCAAACAGACTGAAATATGTAAATCGCACACGCAAAAACTTACTCCTTGTATATCCCCAGTAAAAAAAAAGTAGCGTGTCACAGAGAGAGATGCTGGACACGGACGCTCATCACTGTTACGCCGGTTGGATGACCTGTAATCGATCAGTGCATGGCTGCAATCGATTCAAGTGGTAGTTAAACCGAGCTCCTACCGCAGTTGTCATAATAATACGTCATCCAAGAAACAACAAGTTTGATATTTGAAGGACGGTAATGGTGGATGGTTGATAATCAAATAAAGCGTGGCTCAAGGAATTTGGAAAGATATCAGGTTTTCATTTTCTTCTATCGATACTATGCAATATTATCACATAATTATATGTACGTGCAGTTATATAGTCTGACTACTTCTCGAATAAACCGCCGTGGAACCAGATACTGATTTAATACCACGTGTTTATGTAAAACGAAATTTGCAATTTCAATTACAATTGTAACAATTTTGGCTTAACGCATGCATTGATACGTTTCCTTTCCAAGTTTTGATTTTATCTCACTTATTTAATTCGTCGTGTGCTATTCAAAAGCCGTTAACTGTATGTCGTGTGCATGGATAAATGCCGCTAATATAATACATAAACAAACTACAGTTAATGGCTTTTACATAGGCACACTATATACAGTTAGCGGCCGTCGCATAGGCACACGACGAAATTTCATTTTGCTTGAGTTGGATTTTCACAACGTTGAGCCCGTGATTTCTGGTCGTACGTTAAATACGACAAATTCCTGTCAGTATTGATTAAAAAAAAGTTACGTACAAGTTATCCTTGTTTAATTATTTTTATACGTTTCTGTTTCCTCTTATCTACCCCTTTTTCTCTCACAACACTGAATACAAATGACGTTTCCTATTAGTCGTACCTGTAAAGTCGGCTGTCATGCGTTTGCTTTAGTGTGACATCATTGTGCCCGGAACCCACTGCGTTCAATTAGTCTCGTCTGCTCAAAGATTGAATTAACGGTAATGATCAAGAGGGATTTAGATGACGCTGCATGACGTCATAATAGCTGCAACTACTTTTAGACTTAGCTGCCTTCGTGTGTCCTATCGTGTATACACGTATGATTGGAGCGAGCATTATATGTACTGAACGGATATTGCATCATCTTGTGTTAATTTCAGTTAAAGTTATTGTACATAAATATTTAATTACATTGTCTTCGAGTAAGAAAAACGTAAAGAAGAATGGAAAGGAAGTGTAGGAGCAGGAGGGGTAGGTTGAGGAGGGTGAGGAAGAGGAGAATCAAAAAGAAAGGAACAGAAGGATAAGTGGAAGAAAATATATTACATAAAACGGATTATTTAACTTAAAAATATATGTAATTACCTATCCAGTAATCAAAACATATATATCGGCTCCACAAACGATCTTTATTAGATGTTGAAGAACTAGAAAAGGAATGAGAAGAATGCAAAAAAGAAGAAGAGAAGAGAAGAAGAAGAAGAAGAAGAAGAAGAAGAAGAAACAGCAGAAGAAGATGAAGAAGAAGAAGAAGAAGTCGAAGAAGAAAAGGAAATCAAAGAAGAAGAAGAAGAAGGAGAAGGAGAAGAAGAAGAAGAAGAAGAAGAAGAAGTAGTAGAAGAAGAAGATGACGAAGAAGAAGAAGTAGGAGAAGAAGAAGAAGATGAACAAGAAGAATAAGAAGGAGAAGAAGAAGAAGAAGGAGAAGAAGAAGAAGGAGGAGGAGGAGGATGAGAAGAAGAAGAAGAAGAAGTGATAGAAGATGAAAGGGAAGACGACGATGAAGAAACAGAGGAAGGAAGAGTAAAAGATGACTTTCACATCCGGGCCATTCCATTCTTTATGTGGACACGTTAAAACAAATGTAAGAAATATGAAACAAAAATGTAATCTTTTTGGCTTCAAGATTACATTGTAGTCTCAATATTCTTCAAGAGCCCATCACATCAATATATATATATTCTTGTTAAACAGCCTTGCAAACACAATACTCACTTTCAAGAAAATCCTACTTATTACTGTCGGAAGTATACCGCAACGACGGAAACATGTAAGTATATTCAAGTACTTTTCCCCCAACCAAAAAAAAAAAATGATCAGATGATATACTCCCTTTAAAAAGGGCATTTACGAAATGAATGCACTTTTTACACATCATCCATCGAAAGCGATTATCCCACCGGCCGCCTCGGGGGAACAGATGAACGCGAAGTCAAATAGACGGTGCGGCGAATATGAATCACTATCCAAAATGATTGAACGGTGGTGTTTACATCATACAAAGGCCAAGAATGCATCCTTAATCAAAGGTATTTACGAATTTCTATGAAATATATTTGTATCTGCAGCTCATTTGTGGTCATCTCTAGTTACGGTTCTTAAGTAATTAAAATTGAATTGTCAAAAGATGAATGCACATGAGTTTTTCTATTATGAGGGCGGTGCAGAGCCATATCGAATTTTTAAATCCGGATAAACCACCACGCCTTGTTCGTTCTAAGTCTATGCTCTTCCAATCACAAAGAGATAATCATCCCGTGTGTGCTCATGAAAGTTGTTTCCATGGCAACGGATTTGGTTTACCTGGATGATATTGATGATGGAGTTGACAGCATCTTCAGAATGTTGATAAATTAACAAAGGCGAGTCTAGGCTTCTTCTCCACGGGTAAAGAGGACCGCGCTGTTTTCTTCAATGACAAGTTAATATTAGTTTTAAACAATTTCATGCTGTGTATATCGCTAAGTGCAACAAGACTGATAAGTCAACATTTAAAAGTGACTGAAATTATACATCATGTTTTTGTTTCCCAAAGGTAATTGCTACATAAGAAAATGTGTGACCGAGTAGTTTGCACATTAAACTTCGAGTGCTTTAGAGAAGAGTAGAATACGAAGATGAAATAAGAGGAAGAGGAAGAAGATTCCAAGGAGGAAACACGACAGACAAGACGTCAAAGAGACACAAGTTGCATTAGAAGCAGGCAAAGGGAATAAAAGAAAAGAAAGAAAGAAAGAGAGAAGAAGAAGAAGAAAAGAAGAGAGAGAGAGAGAGAGAAAGAGAAGAAGGAGAAGAAGAAGAAGGAGGAGAAGAAGAAAAAGGAAAGAAGAAGAAGAAGAAAGAAAAAAGAAAGAAAGAAAGAAAGAAGAAGAAGAAAACAGAAGAAGAAGAAGAAGAAGAAGAAGAAAAAGAAAAATTGGAGGAAGAAAGGAAGATGAAAGAGCATGAGAAGAAAGGGGAGAAGCAAAATTAATTACTTAGAAAGAATCTACAAAGGAGGGGAGGAGAAGGGGAGAAGAATTTCAAACTTTCGGAGAAATGGAAACCGGACAATAAAGAGCAGAAAGATGACAAAGGAAGACAAAAGCATAAAGAAGATCAAAAAGATGAAGTAGGACAAAGACAAGACTAAGAACGGGGAGAGTACGAGGTAGAAGGCAAAGGACAAAGATCCGACAAAGGGATATGTATGAAATAACTCTTGCAGTTTCACATTGCACTCCAGTAAAATTTAAGACAATGATGACGTCAGCAGATCGAAGTCAAATTCCAACCATCCAATGCTACTTTCATCAGTCAGTTAACGATCTCTCACCTGTAATGAACTTCTTAATTTAGAGGTATAACCGGTATTCACTGTGGGTGGGAGGTTGCGAGTAAGTTAACGTGGACTCGCACAGTGGGAAGTACTGGGAGTGCGTGTAAAGAAAGCTCCTTCCACAAGGATAGCTCAAGTGCTTAGTCAGTTGGGACATGGGGAGAAAGTGTGCGAGTGTCCATGTGTATGTCGGAATGGGTGGAAGTTGGGGTGGGGTATTTTAATAGATACGGGAATAGATATATAGGCTTGGCCATGTGCCTAAAACGAGGTGCGTTTGCATCAGGATGCGTGTGCATCAAAAAGCAATTGGAATGCCGATTACTCCGTGACCACCCAATCTTGTTCTACCAAAAATAAAACCGCATATTCTGTAGCAGATCTTGATTGTTTCGAATGTGTGGAAAGGTAACTTAAAAGGACAAAAATATCGAAGCTACACACGTGCCTCCATCGTACGCACGTCCCACCTTGTCATAACGTCTAGGATTCAAGAACATCTTCGTAAAGTTGGATCGAAATTGGATTCTTGATTTGTTAATAAAACCGTAGGTATGGTTCCGTTGTTTTAACGAGCACAGGTGACGAACTGATATGGGACAATTTACCTCTGGATTCCTGGAGTGATTGAATGTCACGGACCTGTACAAACAGACAGTATTGTATTGAATGTCAGCGAAGAGCCTGTTAACTTGAAAGTTATTACTCGAATAAACTGTATTGGCCTCATCCACGTCTTCAAATGCATCTTCTCTCCAAAAGATAAACTAAAATACTATTTCTCGATGGAAAGTAATCACTGTTTGAGTTAAGGCATAATACACGGAATTGCGTTTCCATTGAAGGAGATACATATGACACATCGTTTGCATCCTTTTGTTTGGTTATACAGTTGTTGTCAAAGTCACTTCATCCTTTTCTAGTAGAATAAGGGGTTCGTATTTTGGGTTATTCATCGCATATTGTATGCAGGTCTGTAATGTTTA
>JZLH01S0154022.1:41208-52770 GCA_001188425.1 Eucidaris tribuloides
CCCCCCAATCACCACACTCCCTTTGCATCAGGGGGCTCGGCCAGTAGAACCAGCAATCGACCGTTCGCATACTCTCGACCGATTGCCAGAGTATCACCAACACATGCCTGAAAGAGAGATACAAAGTGGTTCAAGATACAAATACTTCTCTCTACTCACAGGAAGAGCTACAGTACGTCAGACACATTATCTTTTATGGGTGGGATGTCAAACCTCAATTCCTTTATCTCTACCACCAAGTATTCCTTTCTAGGTGGGGTCCGTATTCTTTATTATATACTATACGCAGAACATTAGAAATTCTTGTTTCACTTCTGTTTTTGAAAAAATGTAGTAGGTTATATTTAGACCATCCAAATATAGAATAACCTGTCTATATATCACGAATATCTCATGACACAAGCCAAATTTGATATATTTGAAATAACCAGTTCCAATGTGAAATACGCAAATGTCAGCGGGTTTTCAGATATCATTTGGAGAATAAGCTGTGACGTGATCAAAAATTGGGAATAAAATGGAAACTCAAACAATAAATCTATATGAACAAAAATAATAATGTCTCTAACTTCCCTCGTATTAAATAAAAGACCGCCTGGAGGGACTCATATTAAACATGTTAGCATAAGCGGCTGGATGAACGACTACGCGTGGCCTCGCCCGTGGGACCCGATCTGGTGCTGATAAATTTAGGGATTTCTGACGTGGAAAGGATGTGAAATGATTTTGTGTCATTAGAGCTCGTACTTGACAGTCAATATCTGTTGCATTATATCCTCGATCGGGCAAAATCCTATCAATCAAGGCGAAGAGAATACCCCGTCACATGGGGCGAAGTACAAGGAACTGTATATGTTAAGATGGGTACAACGTGCTCTTAAGTAAGAACTGAAACGCCTTCATCGATAAAACAGTTGCAATCGGTATGATATTGCAAAATTACAGCAAAACCCTGCTTTTAGCTTCAACACGTTGTGAGAAAGTACACACATGTACATACTTCAAATGACTGAATGATATCATTCTTCGTTAAACTGTTTTGTGTGTCAATTAATAACATAACTATTGAAACTTTGAGTATCTTAGCACATCTGTTAATCATCGAAGAGCTATTGAGGAACATAAACTGTAGAAAGTAATAATGTTTTGTGTATTTCCATAATTTTGAGCGTTGGAGCAGTGTCCCATTGAAATACAAATCATTAATTCAATCTTTAAATCTATGTTTCGTCAAAACGTAAGTTCTCACGAAACCTTTTATGTTTTATCTTACTGTATCAGAATGTATTGTGACATGGCTCAATTAAGAAATCAGCATTTTAGTGACAAGAAAACACTGTATAACAAAAATTGCAATAAAATGAAGTAATAAATAAAATAATTGATACAATGAAACTCAAATAACAAGCATCAATGATTTTTAAAGCCAATGTCTTGCAAACGAACTTTCGTAAGGTTGTAAAGACATGCATTGATGCAGTCATGAATGGCTGGTAAGATATCTGAAAAGGGAATATAGGAATATATACGTGGTACTACGTTAGGTGTCAGAGTTAACACATAATGTGCTTAACGTTTATCATTATTCATATAAAGTCACGTATGCACTTTCAAATTCATTCAGAAATTAAGTCCCCTTTGCGCATGTATCTCGGATGAATACCCAAAGCTGATCGAGCATCGCAATCTGACGGAAGATTTTATCTAATCTTGAATAATATCAGAAATATACACCACCTCATTGAATAGCGAAGCAGATTTCAAGAGAATGCATTCACAGCCAATTCCACAGGTGGCAACAGTTCAGAAACAAGATTATATTTGTACCTGGAATTCTTGCAAATAACTTTTTAGACGTTATACGTACTTTTCTTTAGTTCTTTCTTTTTGAATAGTACATATACAGTACATTATTATTTTGTTCACACATCAGTAATGAATAGTCGTCTGAAATTTGTTTTTGAAGTGAAATAATTCGAAACGTTTAATTCTCAGGTGACCATAATTCACCAAGCAAATATGAATTAATTAAGGGAAGGCACAATGCAGCAGTCAGCACAAAATATTGATTATTATAATAAGCGAACAATGATCAATTTTGTTCTCCATTGTGTCATTATTCATCGCAGATTTTTCTGGTTATACGTGAATAAGCTTTTGGTCAGCAAGGTAATATCTTGAAAATATGGTTACCTCGAAATTTGATAGACGTATGTCCATACATTAGCTCAATTGATGGAAAAAAACGTCTTTCTATCAGTGTGGAAATTAACTAAATTTACCAAGAAAAGGAAGCCGAAGCCCTTCTGCCTCAATGTGTCCGACGTTTGAAGTGCTTTTTGGTGACAATTGACAAAATTGTCAAATTTGTTTTCTGTACTTAACGAGGGACCTGTTGGGTGGATTTTTTAGGTGTACCCTACTTAAAGGGAGAAGGCGCCAGCAACTAACAGGCATAAGTAAAGAAACTATTTGAGTTCTTGCCAACCAATCAGATTGTACGTGCACTGCAGGGAGCTGACCATGCGTGACCAATGCATGCCACGCGACGTGTGTTAGCCGCACCGTGGTAATGTATGCACTGTTTGAATTGATAAGCTCCTCCCCCTATAGCTATTTCTGCCAGTTTTGTCTCAGGGTAAAACTTACAAAGACGTAAAATAAACACAAATTAACTAATTTATAGGGCCTTGATGGGGGTGAGTATCACGCAGTACCCCTTACTTAGGCTGTTTTTGTCACCATGTACCATAATTCTCACAATATGTCATTGTTATTCTTAACTTATGCCTGTTAGTTGCTGGCGCCGTCTCCCTTTAAACTGCTATGCCTATACCGTACATTCCCTTTCTTCACCGAGGAATGAGATTAGTGTTTTTGAGTGAAAAGGGTGGCATGGGAACGCTTGTAATATTTAATTGTTAAATTACATCCTCATAACATCTAAGGAAATTATCATATTTATTCGAATATTTTGCCTTGTACTGTTTATGTTTTTTTGTTTGGTACATTTTCCTTCAACGGACGCAGGTCATGACGGTTATGCAGGCTCCCATACCTGAGATATAGCATTTTCTTTAGGAAACATGCATGGGTGCAATTTAATACAAACGCGAAAATGGTAGTCATGCAAAGTTGCACATTATCATTCATGAGTACTCCCAGGAGAAACAGCCGGTTCGTATGCATTGCAAAGAGAAAGCACTTTACCCTCTGGTGTAAAACTATAAAATATCTTCTTCACATTTTCAACCAAATCAGACTGGATCAGGTCTACACTGAAATCGCGAGATTAGATGGGAATACAATAAGTGAGGAACGTTTGATGTCGACGAGAATGTTGGAGAATCACTTACATTGCATAAGAAATCAATTTAATTTCTATCTATCTATCTATCTATCTATCTATCTATCTATCTATCTATCTATCTATCTATCTATCTATCTATCTATCTACCTACCTATCTATCTATCTATCTATCTATCTATCTATCTATCTATCTATCTATCTATCTATATCTCTATTTATCTATCTATCTAACTATTTATCTATCATCTATATACCGTATCTATTTATTTATATATCTACTGTAAGAACATAAATGATAATTGCTGTTTAGAACACTTGGAATTCAGTCTGGTGTTTGTCTACTTTTTTGTATTTTATTTTGTAAAAGAATATGAACATTTGAAGTGAAGTGAATATCATATACATATACAGGTTTTTATAAGATTACACAATTGTGGTATGAGAAATATAATAATACAATACGTAAATGACGAAGGTATTTCAAAATCTGAACACGAGACATAGTGGATACATTAATGCATTGGAGTTGGCCTTCAATTTATGAGATTTCAACAATGACAATTGTGAATTTCTCTCGTCTGGTGAGACAAAAGACTCCCCTTTCGCGATTCTTAAATGGTTATGATATCACTCGGGAGTAATAGAGTTTAGTTGTACACGTTTAATTTCACGAATGTGTGGTATAGTTTCACCCATTTTAGCCAGCATTTGCTTTTCGTCATGCCAATTGCACCCCTCATTCAAAGAATTCGCATTTCCTAAACGGGTATAATGCCACGCGGGAATAATAAAGTTTAGTTCTCCTTAATAGGACATATGCGTTTCATTTCATGAGAAATTTGGCATACAGTTTCATAAATTTAGCCACAATTTATGCCTTTTCATGCTTTGATTGCAGCCATCATTCAAAGAAAGGAAAGGCGTAACCACGAGTTAACAGGCGAGTGAGTCTCCAGTACCATGTGACATTCACTCAGCGACGACACAACAAAAGCCACTTTACAGGTCTGTGCATTTTGGAGTGTTTTGGCCATCAGATTGATATCTACCATTACATCATGGTCAGGCCTCGCTTGATATGATTCTTCTCTTTCTTTTCCCCTCTTTTTTTCCTAGTTCTTTCTTCATTTCTTTCGGTGAATAACAAAATGCCAAATTGCATCGATCTACGCACTTATCTATTTGAAGGTTAAGAGGAGGAAAAGAAAGTTCAGATGCACATGGCGATAATTCTGCGCAAGATTCGTTGGCATTCGATGAATATTGCTGCAGTTAAAGGTGGTTCAGAAACGTCCCGGGCGACTTCTTTCATTGCAATACAGTGCGTTGACTGGTTACAATTTACATGTTATTGCCTATATCGGGAGGGACTCGCCTACCAAACTATGTATATCCGGTAGTATGTCGATTTGTCTGTCCGTTTGTCTGTCTTCAGTACAGAAAACTACGACATAATACAAATATAAATTAAACAGTATGATATTCTCAGAAAGAAGCAAAGAAACCCTCTTTTTTTAAGTATTCATTCCATGTCAAAACTCGACCGATTTATACGAGCATCGCAATTATAACATATTCATATTTCTATTATCATTTTCATTCATATTCATCTATATTTTTAACCCCCCTCCCCCCCAAAAAAATCGTGTAATCTGCCATAAACAGAGGGAAATCGAACATCATAAAATGGTAATTCAGAGTTATTAAAAACAAACACGTGGATGATCCTATCACAATTTCAACTGAAAAGTTTTGCTACCTTATTACCTACAAGTCATCAATCTATATCTATATATCTCTGTATCTATATATCTATATATCTATATATCTATATCTACATCTATATCTATCTATCTATCTATATCTATATATCTCTATCTATCTATCTATCTATCTATCTATCTATCTATCTATCTATCTATCCATCTATCTATCTATATCTCGAATATACCTTTGGGAAGAGATAATAGAATAATCATATGATACTGCTCCTCGATTTAGCTTTTCTTGCTTAGAAGTCTATCTGACTTTTTGGTGTCTTTCCTGTCGTATTGGTCGTATTAACTTGCAGGGGTTAAATACCTTTTGGATGAATAGAAGGTCAAAGTTTCCAAACTTCCCCAGCCCCTCAAGTTATCATTCCTTTGCCCCTATATTTGTTTGAACCCAATGTTACCAAGGATAAACCTGTCCCTATAACATTCTGTAAGAAAATATAACGGGTGCAACATGAAAGATTCTGAATAATCATAAACGTCGGAGTATAACGGTGGAATAAAAATTTAATTTGAGAAGTATGAAATATCACAACGTCGCACCTCATTCACATACAGTTTCCCGTCGTTTTTCTATTCCTATCAAAACACAAGTAAAGGTTACAGAAATATTACTCAATAAGTGTAGTGAAACGGCATAAATTTAATTGTACGCTTGAATAAGTGATATTCTATAACTTTTGTGTATATTGCAGAGGAAATATCGCCAAGATTTGGCGAGATATTTTAAAGTTAAACATCACGGGGATAACATCGTTCGCACCTGTATGTATACAGTAGTTCTTTGTAGTTAATTCCGTTAAAATGTCATCGTAACGATTATCACGGCTTCTGGCATTTCGAAAGCTTTCTGCCTATCTAAACTTTGATTCTGGGGAAATCATATTCGATACGCTGCAATCCCATTTACAACAATGGTTTCATTCGTTGAACTATACTTCAAAACAAGAATAATCAGCTGAAAGGTAAAATTTAACAATGTTTCGTGTGTAAAAAACAAAATCTGAGCTACATAATCCTTCATGGTATGCATGTCTCTGACAAGGTTAAAAAATGAAGCTCTGAAGTACATGTAAAATAGTCCTTCAAAATGATCGTTAAGTGCTCTTAAAAATGAAATTCAATGAGCGGCCATAGCATGCAGTTTTCTCTTCAAAGATTGCTGTGTCAAAGACTTTTTGTCCACTGGACATTTAGTCATAAGCTGAAATGTGTATGTGTAAATTATTGTATTCTAGGGTGTTTGTTTGTCAATTTTTGACACTATCATATTTGTCTGCTTTCAGAGTTTGACAATGTTTAAATGGTGCTTCCACAGTGTTAAACAGTGTCTTTAAATGAAACAGGCTATAAGATAAACTGTAATTTCATAATTACGAATTCACCCACCTGTTTACAGTTAATTAACCCGTTGGCTATGGGAACTGAATGTTTTATGCATACCTTTATGGGAATTACGGAATCTCGGAGTCAGTGGATTAATGCAAAATAGAAACAAATTGTTGGTCAAGCAAGACATAATTTTTGTCACCTTTTACGCATCATTCGTCGACAAAAATTGAAATGTTACAACCATATTGATACTATCGACACTTAGCGTTTGTTCTGGCATGAATGCTCGATGTATCATGCAGATTAAAGGCATCGTATAACAATGTTTCCAGTTTAAAGAAATCTGAGCAACATGATTTCTGTATACTACCAGTTTCTCTAACAAAGTCTAAAATGAAGCCCTGAAAAAATGCAGTTCAAAAAGATCGTGAAAATCATTGAGTAATCATTCCAGTTTCCCCCCACAGTCTGCTGTGCTGTAGAATTTTTGTCAGCTGACAATAATCATGTGCCGATTTTTATATGTACATATTTCACAAGTATCTGCATAAACTGAAGTTTGGTGTTCTATGGTGTTTATTTCTCCATTCAAACACTGTCAGATATGTCAGATACCAACCTTTGACACGTTTTTTAAATGGGGATTCCACAACGTTATGTAGTGTCTTTAATGAGTGTTCATTCTCTTGTTTCTTTTTTCGATCTATTTAATCTCTATTTCGCTTTTTAATTATTTTTAATATATACCCCTTACTGAAGAATATCATTTCAGAGCACATTGGAAAATCAAATGGCGAGATACCTATTTCACCTATACCTAGGGCTCCCTTTTTATTTTAACCCAGAGACCATTCGCGATGCAAATTGTTGAAACAATATTGTATGAAAACATGTTTGCTCAAAAATAAGAAGGTCGTACAAATGTTTTCCGTCCGATGATCACATCGCCTTCCGCCCGCTTTGCCCTTTCGATAAGACGTTTTTTTTATCCGACCAAGATGGTATTTCTCTAGATTTCCCCAGAGCGGGAGACAGCCTTGTGACTGGGCCAAAATTAGATAATTCCTAATCTGAAACCTTGTGGAATCTGGCAGCAGTCAGAGGGAATAACAACTGCGTCAGGCAGATTGGGGTGAATCGAAACGGACATTTAGGAGCCATCGATCGGGCGACCAGAGTCAAACCGTGTCATATATCCGAATAAAACGGATGGAAACATTTGTTCATGAACATGTCTTTGTGGCAGATTTTCAAGCCAATCTATCTATCTATCTATTAATTTATCTACCTATCTATCTATCTATCTATCTATCTATCTATCTATCTATCTATCTATCTATCTATCTATCTATTTATTTATCTATATATCTATATATCTATGTATCTATCCATTTCTCTATCTTTCTAGTACCTATTATATATGTATCTATGCATATCCTTTCCTCTCTGTCTATTTATTTATACCTTTCCAATATCTATTCATGCATCTAACCATATCTTCATCTATCTGTGTATGTCTGTCTATCTATCTATCTATCTATCTATCTATCTATCTATCTATCTATCTATCTATCTATTTATCTATTTATCTATCTATCTATTTATTTATCTATATATCTATCTATCTATCTATATATCTATGTATCTATCCATTTCTCTATCTTTCTAGTACCTATTATATAATATATAATAGGTACTAGAAAGGTACTATCTATGTATATCCTTTTCTCTCTGTCTATTTATTTACCTTTCTAATATCTATTCATGCATCTAACCATATCTTCATCTATCTGTGTATATGTCTATCTATCTATCTATCTATCTATCTATCTATCTATCTATCTATCTATCTATCTATCTATATATCTATCTATTATGTATCTATCTACATGTCTGTCTATATCTAGATAAGTCTACTTAGATAATTTGGGTATGACAACATGCATATATGTTAATCCTTGGGATTTTGCAATAGTGTCGGTGTAAAATAAGAATTAGAAAACAAAACTTGAAATTGATTTTGTCCATTTTACCTGGTAGGAAACACTACATGGGAAAACTATCAAACGATATAAATATTCACCTTTTCCATGTTTTGGATACATGCAGTGTTAACTTTTTGTTCAAATATTCATTGACCAAGGAAATAACTGGTTGGCGGCAAATATAATGTGGCCTGATTTTGCCCCATGCATGCATCATCATGGAGATTACAGCTGTCTGGGTTCAATACATCACTATAGGTCTGATGAGCTCCTACGATTTCTACTAACTTTTTAAAGGAAGATGTAGCCGACAACTAACAGGAATAAGTTAAGAAAAATGATACTGCGAGTATTGTGAGAATTATGGTGCATGGCGATGGAGACAACCTAAATAAGGTGTACTGTGTGATACTCACTCTCAGCAAGACTCTATTAATTAGTATTTTGGGGGGTTAATTTTAAGTCTTTGCTAAATTCCTCCATAGAAGAAAATCGCCGAAACAGCTACAGGGGGAGGAGCTTATAGATTCAAAAAGTGCATACATTAAAACAGCGCGATTAACACGCGTCGGAGCATGCATCCGTCATGTAATGTCAGCCCAAGGCCAACGCACGTGCCATCTGATTGGTTGGGAAAACCGGCAGTTACCCCCAATATCTTTCTTAACTTATTCCATCTTCCTTTAATATGTGGTCGAGTTCAATATGCCGCTGCCACTAATCCTACATAGACCGTTGATTAACGTTGGGACCACTTAAGTACATGACTCTCTATCAATACTAAGTCAAGGTTTTATGCTCTTCAGGTTTTAAGACTTGTGTATGTTCCCTGGATGCCTGAGACGTTGGAAATAATGACACAGATATCCATTTCAACGATCATCCCACATTCCGATGCCGGTACAGGGGCGGTGCCAAAATATAAAGAGTCAGGGGTCCGAAATGTTATTCATAAAATTTCGGTAGCTTTAACGTTTGTGAGTTTTCGCTCTCCTGAAATTTTACCCTGGTTCCGCCTTGCGGTAGGAGTTTTCACGCATTTACTTCTCCTGAAGACGCCCAGTGGAGTATGACCGGGAACGTGGAGTTATAACGTATGGGTTTTTTTCTTCATACCCTCATCGAAATTGCAACTTGACCATGTAAACATTTAATCCTAAACTGACAGGCCTTCAACTGGTCCTAATTTTTGCTTCTTTTTCAGGGGAAGATCCTAATTTTCCTAAGTTTCCTCTAAAAATTCCTAATTTTAATACTTTTTGTCAAAACTCCCCTTTGCAGTAGGTTTATTTCTTTTGGAGTTGAGTAGTCTTTACAGGTTGTTGCCGAGAGTACTGTAACTACCATCATCACCTCTCTTGTTTTATAAAGGAAAATTCGTTTCCGCGGATTTCCGCTCTTTGCCAATCTCAGAATTTTCCCTCGTATTCCATATGTTTCCATTTTCTTTGCGGTTACTATTCCAAACACTACTTATAAATATCATTCTTTCCTCCTACTTTGGCGGATTGAATCCTACTTTTCTCCTACTTTTTGGAGAATTTTGCTCCTAATTTTCTCCTATTTTTTCAACCAAGGAGAGTTGAAGGCGTGTATGCATGTTATCATTCTTATCCTGGGTCTTCATAAATTAATATATACTTGTCTCAATATTTAAGTAGACGTAAAGTTGTTGTTATCAAAGGTGTTCACCATGAAAGATCTTTTTTACGTTCGCAGAATTTGAAATTACCTTTTTATGACTTGTGGGCTATACTTGATCAGACGGACGTTTTCATCTTCGTCATCCTACGAGAGATACAATCAGGAAAATATGTTTGGAATCGTTTGGCAAGCTCAGCGACCTTTTCACAATGTTGCATACGAATGCTCACCCGTGCAGGCTTTCCCCTCACAAAAAACTGGCAAAGAATCCCGTCCGATAAAGGGACAGTCCGCCCGTCAGTAAACCGTTTACACCACATATCCTCCAATCAGCAATTGGCGTTTTGAACCAAGTTCATTATTACTTTTAACTTTCGTCAATTGATAAAAAAAAATCAGTTGAAACAGATAAACCAACAACAGCTAAAATCTAAGCCAACAGATCATTACATATCTCATGGTATCTGGAAGACTGGGACAGCAGCAGACTCAACCATTCGTATACCTCAAATTACTTTTTATAGCATTATTAATACGCGTTTGCAATCTCGCACAACGTGTAGGAATTTGGATGTATTTATCGGTATTCCTTTTCAAACTCCGTTCAAGAGGTACATTACGTACAATATATAAAATTCTACCAGCACGTCGCGAAATAAATATACTCACTCACAGTTTTCACGCTGTCACACGAAACCGTGATAGCGTGTTTATATTGTGCTTATGGCAATTTCATTCCTTCTAATGCTTGATTGTATTTACGGCCCTCCAATAATTATAGAATCGATTATTTCTGCAGATATTTTTACACGGTTGTCAAGAGTGTTGGTTGGATAATTAAATGATTTTATGACTCGGTACAAGTGTTTGAGTATAAAATGGTTTGTACACGTGTACTCTGTACTACATGGACCCACAATTACTTAACTATATCAAGTCACAACATACTGATAATATTTTAAATTTGCACAAATCAACTCATCGGCAATAATTGAATATCATATCCTTGACCTGGTGAAGAACTTATTTCGATAGTTTAAAACCTTCAACACCAATTCATAGATTACGTGGGAAAGGACTCATGGTTGCCGTATAGTGCCATTGCTGGAGTATATGAAGTGATAATCACCCAACTGACATGATTTAGGTTGTTTTTCTTTATGAAAGGGGAGAGTTCTTGTGTAAATTCTATCTGTAACACCATTCGAATACAAAGTGATCGTAGTAACGCTCAAACTTGGAGTCATAATGTGGTTATGGCGTAATATAACACTGATACCTTCTGACAAACAAAATGCATATCCTACCTTAAAGGTTAGTGACATGATTGGGAACACTTGAAAATGCCTCAAGAACCAAATGAGTTGAAATATACACCAACTATACACTAGCAGGAGTGGATCTCCCACCTGGGAGGATTTGTCTGTAATTTGTTTACTTAAGGGGACGATAAAAATAAGCCCCATAGAGAGCCACACAGCAGGTTTCCGTGCTACTAGTGATGTTGACATTGTTT
>JZLH01S0154032.1:34600-45685 GCA_001188425.1 Eucidaris tribuloides
GTGTGTGTGTGTGTGTGTGTGTGTGTGTGTGTGTGTGTGTGTGTGTGTGTGTGTGTGTGTGTGTGTGTTGTGTGTGTGTGTGTGTGTATGTATGTGTGTGTGTATAGGTGTGTGTGTGTGTTTGCATGTTTGTATGTCTGACATACAGTTCATAATGTGTGTACAGCATATGTTATACTTGGAACTTGGCAGTGCACAGCTTTACGTGTGTGTGCGTACTTGATCAACAAACAATGAAATTACTAATATGATTATGAAATCTATTAGAGGAGTGTGGATTGGTGAAGGTTGCCCTGGTGGAGTGGAAGGGCAGAGTGCTTACTGGGGCATTGTGTGCCGTGTTTGAGTATTGACTCATGCTGGGCTTAAAGGGTGTGGTTACTCACGGGGTGAGAACTGAAAATGAAAAGGGCTACAGTACATAATGATACTGTTCACGTACTGTAGTAGTGCATGTTGTTAGTTGTTATATAATCAATTACAGCATGTATGAGCCATGCTCTACTACTAACCTGGTGAATGGTATTGCATTTCACATCTTTTAAATTTGAATTTGCACATAGTGTATGTCGGGATGATCAGGTATTCATTGTATTTCAAATCTATTATTTGTTTTTGCTGTTTATATTTACTGCTTTTTTGTGCATATAGGGTTCACAGTTCACATTTTCAAAAGTCAGAGATGATTTGAGATGATCTGAGATATCTCATTCTTAGTCTCCAATGGGTTAATTTTTAAATAAAATTTTTTGTCAGTTCAATTACGGTGAGGACAGGTCACAAATATCGTCTTGAGGTCTATGATTCAATCATTAATGGGTTTTCATAGTTTATCATAAATTGTATGGTATGTGAAGTACTAGTTATCCCTTGCATACATGTGTACGGTATGTACATGTATGTGTGTATTTTTCAAAGAGGTCATGTCAGTTGTTCTACAGTGTTAATTGTGTATTCATAATATTATATTTGTACCCCATTTCATGCACTCCATTGTTTAGGCACAATATAAACCCTACCCGTTTTTAATTTCTGAAATTCATAGTTCCCACCAATTCAGCAAACTTTTGTTGTGCATTGGCAAACACATTCCTCTGACATACTGTACATGTAAATTCAAGCTAGACATCAGCAATCAATAATGCATGCTTATTGAGCGGCTATAGTACAAGGCCTGGGAACTCTCTTGTACGTTTATGAGACAAATAAGTGGCCAGCTGGGCTTGGTAATTTGGTGCTAGAGAGTAAACATAATTAAGTACAAACCCTTGTTTTATGTGTTTGTATGTGGTATGTACACACTTCCACAAAAATGTAATGAAAATTCTTGTGGTATGTGGTATGTTTGCAAACCTGTGTAAATTGTGGAACATTCAACAACTCTACACTAGACTTGTTCATGTCAAACCTTCATCTGCATTGAAAGTGATGACAGTTGCTGCAGAATGATGAAAATTACATACCCAATGTACAACTGTACAACACCAGAGCAGATACAATTATGTAATAACCAACAAATAGTGATATTTATATATTCATTGGAGTCCATTATAGCAGTGCTTATCATCATTATCATCATCATCATTATCATCATCATCATATCATCATCATCATCACCATCATCATCATCATCATCACTCACCACCACCACAGTCATCACCATCACCATCACATATCATCATCTTCAGCATCATCCCACCACCATGGTCACTCACCGCCATCATTATCATCATTCATCATCATCACATTATCATCATTATCATCATCATCATCATGGTCATCGTCATTATTGTCATCATCATCATGGTCATCATCATTATCATCATCATCATCATCATTACAAGCTTCATTTTCATCGCCATCATTATCATAATCATCGTTATTATCACTAATTCACTATCATTATAACCACCACCACCAGTGTTAGTACATCATGGTGATGTAGGCCCTACAGTGTTTATGTTTGATATGCCTTCCACGTACACATCATTCTTTATCAGCCTCTCATGTAAGGTGTGTGAGGGTGTGGCTGTGTGGGTGTGGCTCTATGCTTAGCAATTATTATTCTGGTCTTTTTCATAGACCATATAACCCCACCCAACATGATTCATTTTTGTCATCATTGGTCTACACTTACTTGTAGATAAAGAGCTAATTGTATGATGAATAATAACATACATGTAAATGGTAACCTTGCTCATCTTTAGACAGACACTGTACAGTGTACTTAGTGGCAGGTTAGTTTCATATAATATCTATAGACTACCAGTAGATAAAATCAACTGGTACTTTGTAAGTTCAAATGCCTTTTTATTTTCACCATGTCAAGGAACTTAGTATACATGTAGGTATCAAGTAACACATAGTGGTGGAAATAGTCAAGTGATATACATGTACCTAAGAAGTGCCAAAAAACAACAACAACATCAACATAGGACAGTGTTATCAATACTGTCATTGCCTGTTTGCTGCTGGTAGTGTCCTGTTAATGTCATAGAAATGTCATGTGTGTCGTGTGTGTGTGTGTGTGTGTGTGTGTGTGTGTGTGTGTGTGTGTGTGTGTGTGTGTGTGTGTGTGTGTGTGTGTGTGTGTGTGTGTGTGTGTGTGTGTGTGTGTGTGTGTGTGTGTGTGGTGTTTGGGGGGCGGGGGAGGTGGGGTGGGGGAGGTAACTTCCTATGTTACTATTTATAGGTTGTGCTGTCCCAACCCAGGTCATGTTTGTAGCAATTTAGTGTAGACACTGGTCATAGATTCCAACCTCCCCCCCCCCCTCACACACACATACACCCATCCTCAAATATGCTCTGAGCATATAAAAGAGTCATGTTTTTGTTGAGTTTCAGACATTTTGGGGTACTTTAATACTGGTACATGAGTTGATAGAAAAAAATGAGGTTTGAACTATCAAGTGGAATAGCCTTTGATTCTTCTGACGTTTACCCAAAACAAAAGTGAGTACCCCCTTCCCCTGACCCCCTCCCATCCAGAATTGCACACAATTTGGGTTGCCTGCAAATGTCACTATGCTACCAAAGGTACCTACTGTGTACATTCATGACATTCTTCTGACACTAGACCTATGTGTTGACCAAAGGTGTGTGAAACATGGGTGTTACTAACTTCACTCATTTAGATAGACAAAGGTCGGTATCACACACATGTTACAAAGACCTTTCCCTTTGTTCATCACGATCTGTTGAAACACATTTGGCAATCGAAACTGGCGTCACATTCCAATGTAGTGTCTAATGCACAAGTGTGTTGTGTAACTGAGTGACCCTCCGCACCCTGTTATCCCACGGAGCTATATAAATTGAGAGCTTTCATATCAGTTTGTAAACATGATATTAACTATACAGCATGTACAAGCACTGTACATGAATATCACAGCGAATCTAATTTCTTAATTGCCAATAGCAGAGTGTCACTCTTTACATTGTGTACGTACCTGTATGTCCGATAAAAAACAAAGAATAAAACCAACAACAAATACAGTAGCCTACCGTAGAACAACAACACCAATTTCTGTTCTCATGAGAGATATGTTTATAGCCAGAGGGCTGCACTTGGCCTTGGTCATATCCAACATTATACATGTACTTTTTTTTATGAAGTGAATACAATAGATGCCACGTACATATATTTTTGGAAGTTTGCTTCTAAACGGGGAATTTCTGAGAGTTTATTTTCACAATTTTAATGCATTTGCATTCAATTAACTTTGTACATGTATATTAGGAAGTGAAAATTTGTACATTTGTTTAGTCCTGAAATTTGCAAAAAATAAACCACTGCAAAATATTCAGCATGTACATGTACAGTATATTATGTCATGAACAAACTTGAGGTAGATAGGTTGAATAGAAAATTTGACAAATTTTTAATTTGAATATGAAATATTCCTACCAGCTAAATATTGTCTGCTTGATTGTATATGATCCTGTGACTCATAATCAGTAAATCTAATGAAGCAAAATTTAATCACTGCGGTTCGGTAATTTGTAACTTTGTGTAACTAATAATGTGTGTAATGCCGTCATGCTTCATTGAATGATATAATTATCAATTCAGAGTCTGTACAAAATATAGCAATTGAACAAGTACATGTAGAAATTGTCATTATTTGCGACATGTATGATACATGTAGGTTCTTCATAAAATACCTTTGAATTTGTTTGAAATGATTTTCTGTATCAGTTTTTGTGTCATGTGTAATGCTTCAATGAATCTCAGGGCAAGTTAAAAAATGTGGGAAAAAATATGGGAAGCCAGACTTCTCAGAAGTGGGTAGTGTTCAAACAGCTGATTTTGATAAAATGCATGAATATGATTAGGCCTATACATTATGCTTACAAAACTACTTCTGCTGAACATTGAGCTGCCTGACTTCAACACAGTGCATTGTGTAAGTAGCAGGCTGATTTTAAAGGTGATCACAGGTCCATAGTTCACAACCTGTCATTGTGGCAGTGATAAATCACAGAGCAAAGTACAAGTGTACTGATCTAAAGTCATAAAAGGGGTGCAGCTTTGGAATAATAAACATGGCATATGCTTTGGAATGCTTTTGATGAAATGATATTCAATAAATTGTATCCTAATTCTGCCCTTTTGAATTTAATATGTAAGACATTCCGTCCATTTGCATTTGGCATACAATTGTTACATGACATTGAACTGTGACGCAAGAGCGTAAACCCAAACAGGATTTTGGGTTTGTGAAAGACACTGTACAGTACTTATTGTGTATAAATACTATACATGTAGACCCATAGAAAATAACTGAGGCACAGTTCCAGATGCAGCTTGGCACTCTTTATTTTGACATTGACAGTTGATTTTCAAGTTGACTGGATTGGCTGTCCACTGATCAAAAGTGTTGGTTTTGTTGATTTTTGACGTATACCTTCCATCTTGTAATCCTGTCTACTGAGATTGAAGGGGATGGGGGAACGGGGAGGGGTGAGGAATGGGGGTACATGGACTTATTTATGAGGGGGTGTGAGGCCTAGACCTTGAACCTCCATTTTTGGAGGCAAATTGTGAGAAAATGGGTACCCTGACTGATCTCGAGTTGAACACCAATCGATTAATTGTTCTTAGACATACATGTAGTGTTTTTAGCTGTCTGTGGCTCCCATCTTTCAGCAAAATCACACTCACAGGATAAAAATTTAAATAAAGATAAGATTGAGTACTTGCAGAACAAGATCATTTTTACATCAGCTGCTTTCAAACCTTCTGTGAACGGATAGTATTCTGAAAATGCCACTATAGTACAGGAGAGAGTAGTTCACTTCATTTTTGACAAATCTGCTACACAAATCCCCATTGCTGACAAAGTAATAACACAGAAATCAAATATGTAGGATTATGTTAATTGTTGACATACACACTGCAGCAACTGAGGGTACTCAGTCTGGTGTCTAAACTGCCAATCTCTCAACTTTTTGTTGCATACGAAGTGAATTAGTCCCACATTATAATGCAAATGTAATGTACTCTCACCTGGAAACCAATGAAATATGAAATTTTGTTGAAAGATTTTTTCCATTATCAACCAGTACTGTGTATTCTCTTTAATTGTAAATGACATTAAGAAACAAAAACAATTGAAAATTACGTGAATCATTATGTTATTTGAATGTAATGTATTGTTGGTAGACACAGTAGACTTCCTGAAGTATCTTTACTTGATTGCTGTGATCGTGTTGTCACATGCACAGTGGTTGATTTGGTAACATGCTAGGCCTTTTAATATCAAATAAATGCGAAGTATACCACATTATGTACTGTCTCAATTGAATTTCAAATAAATGTTCCAGCCTTCCATCTACATGTAGGCCTATTTTTCATTAGTACTGACACATTTACAGTAAGTGCTACTTTACAAGTACACCACAACAGACATGTACATTGAATTTGAATTGAATTGAAGGTGTCCAGTGTAGCCTATACTTCACTATGGTCCATTGCACTGTCTGCACACAAAAGGCATTATAATGACCATTTGATGGTACACAGGTTAATAGGCTTTACTCTTGAATGGGTGATTTAAGTCCCTGAAACCCATGATTCATGAATACACCTAACATAATACATCATTATTTATTATAGGGACTGAGTGGGTTAAAGTACACGTATCCTGTTATATCATGAAGCTCCTTGGTTATACAATGCATACAGTAGGTGGTACATGGCTGGATTGGATTAGAGGATTAGGTCATCATGTCGTTTTTGTGTCAGACCATCACATGTCTGACTTTTTTTTTATATATTTAATGTTTTATTAAGTCAAATCATCGCATTACAATATTTACAAATATTATAATGATTCATGATAGAGAGAGAATAATAAAAAATGACAGGAAATAACTAACATTCGATACAGCAGTAATTTAAACAAGTACGGATACGTAGATCAGAACAGAGGCCACCATGTGATACGAGTGATAATAGAACTTCCCCACCTACACCAAGAGCAGCAGCCACCGAGAGGACAAACAGATTTTTGAAAAATACATTTATACCCCAAGTAATCAGGATCCACAAGTCGAAACAGGCTCAGTATCTATCCTGTATTGACTCACACGTACACACGCCGTCATCAGACTCAAACATCAATTTATCCGAACAGCTGTTCCCACTAGAGTTTACGGTGTGACATACCTGACACACACATTATTTTGTACACCGAATCAACATTCAGGCCAGTCTCCCAACACACATTACAACCACCAATACAATAACAGAAATTACAAAGCCGTGTCTCGACCTCATCGGTAACCCCATCTGGGGATTGATAACTGTGCCTACAAATCCATAAAACGCATCGGTTCGGCCCCACGGCAGCCCCCACATAGTGATGCCAGCAGAGAGGCATAAATCTGCAGTATACATGTACGTATGTTTGAACACTGTGACTTTGTAAATCCATTGGTAACATTACACAGTATAAAATAATATATGTAAACATAGACTTCAAAAGGGAAACAGATACATGTAGATATTGACTGATTCAGATTAAACGACGGAGAATTTAAAGCCTAAACGCATAATAATAACATTAAAATTCCCTTATTAATCAATCAAACCTCATTTTCTAAAATGGTGGCAGGAGCTTATTCTTCTTTTTGGCCAAGAAAATAGTTCTGTCTCTTATTTGTTTTTAACAAAATGATTTAAGAATGCAATAATAATTTCTGGTTAATTGCATCTTTAAACTTACAATATAAAAACAATAATCTTGACTCAATAACATAAATAAGTCCAATCTATCAAGTTGGATGCAGAAAGTGTTTTCAAATTCGGTCCATTTAAAATTTGGTCTATGATTTTGATTAATAGGTCCAATAAACATTGCCAGATCGGGGATTACTTTTTCACAGTCACAAAATACAGTGGAACCATGTTTCATCAAATTTTGTCCAAAACAATACAATTAGGAGAATCCCTTCTTTCGATCTTGCACAAAAATCATTTAATAAAAGCTATGGCTTTATGAAAATTTTAAAATAAAAAGAACGCAGTATTGTATCGATGGTGCTTGTAAAGTTTGAGAATGCTGCAATTCTTTCCCAGTTGTATATTCACTGCGCTTTACTAAATCTATACTATCCCAATATTTCATATAACGGTTCATTGGAGCCTGTTTAATATTCAATATACGTAATGCATAACTTCGGTATCTTTCTCAGACATCATCAACTTATCAATAAGAAATTGTGTACATCTAAATTTTTGCATGTTGGATTTTCTAAACCAATCGTTCAGGTATATATTTTTCATCAAAATTAAACTTTCTTCTGTCTAAGGGGGAAATACCAAAATCCAGGCCTAATTTAGTCCATATAATTTTGTGGCCTGGAAGTGGTGGATTTAATAAATCAGAAATTCAGACAGATTCCTGTTCATTCCACATGACTCATAGTAGAAATTACTTTTTCGACTTGGAACGGAATGAGTCTATTAAACAACAAATATTGACAAGCACCTAGTTCTGAAAAAATCACATGTCTGAACTTGTGTGTGTAAACAACCACATGTCTGTACAAACATGGTGCAGTATGTATAGGCCTACATGTAGGCCTACAGTACTCCAATACGGCAGTATTATGTCCTATTTCTGGGATGGTCAAGATAATCCTCATTAATTTGATGCCCTATATGCTCAGTGAACTAGCCCCCAAAAAGTAATAAATTTTGGGGAATGGGACAGAAAGATTGACACAGAACATGAATGACAAATATATTGATAAGTATTAATTGCATATTTTAGGATGTCCTCACAAAACAAAGCCATCTGATAATGAGGAGAACTTACTAGTTTTAAAGGATTGGTGTAAAACAGCTTTGGTACATTGATTAATTTACTGCATTTGTGTTCAACTCTTTGTTTAAATATATTGCTCATATTAGGTTCTGTTTCCTGGAAATTATATAAATAAAAACAAAATGAATAAATTAAACATGTTTTTTTTTTAAATGTCAAACACGTAGTACTTGGTATGTATAATGTAGGCTCACGTGTAATTACATCATATAAGCCACTGCCACGTTTTTTCATTGTTAGTGCAAGAAATTAATGCAATTGAGTTTATGAAGTTTCACTATTAAAATTATAGAAATAATGTTTTGATGTTAACATTTTAATTTTCATTACCCACAAGAAACTGCATTGATGTAATTATAGACATACCCCAAAACTAAACATATTTTGTTTAATTGTTTACTTAGATTTGCATGCAAATGTATGCAAGTATGTCTCATTAAACATGACCAAAATAAACCACATATTGGTTTGTCTGATTACCTGTGTTGGTGTGGTGATTTCCAAACATTAATAAAAGTGCTACCCTGATCATTACATGTATGAATAACAACAACATGCTGTAAAGACATGTTTCAATATTCAATGAGTCATGCCCCTGACACTCTACCTGAGAGCTTAAAATAGACCAATCCATAAACTCCTCATGTAGTAGTCTGGTCTCAAGACACTGTGTTGTATTTTGAGCGGCATCCATAGCCCTTCTGGGAATGCATACTTTACTTGGTTTGGTAGCAGTGCAGGAAATACACGGGTTGAGGGTGAATTAGCCCCCAAAATAAACATAAACAGCCCACTAAAATCACAAAATTGCCCTCAATTAGTCCTCATACTGGCATCACTAAATCAGGCTTGAAAGTAGCCCCCAAAATAAAATTTTATTTCCTGCCCTGTTTCAGGCTGTTTGGTAGTGGCATTAATAGTTCATAATTTCAAGATGGGGAGGGGGGCAGGGGGAGGTCTAGAAAATGGCATTTGTTACTTGGTTTAATTACATACATGTATTAAATTCCCTTGAAACCTGGAAACAATGGGGCTGTGAAAAGCATGTTCATGTACATATAGATGCAGACATGCATGCACGCATGCACACGTACATACTCAAAACAAACGCGCACACACACACACCACAGAAGCACACCACCACAGCACACATCACACACACACACTCATACACAGTGTTGCACGACTAAGTCGCCAAAAGTCGGGAGTCTCGACTATCTTCAAGGAGTCGTGACTCCGACTTTATGCAAGAGTCGACTTTATGGATCACTGTTAAAACATCAATGACAATCAACATCGCAGTCTTTTCAGTTCATTGTTGTATAAAATCATGGCCAGTTCAGTTCAAGTAGAGACATATATATGGGGTATATGTTCAGGTTGTTTTAATGAAATCATTGAAGGAGGACACTGAACAGTCACTGTATAGGCTGTATAGGGACAGTGATTTTCCGTTTCAAAAAATGCCCTTTTCCGTTTCAGAAATCTTAAATTCCGTTTCAACATGCTTGAAAAACGGAAATTCCGTTTCCCCATAGACTTTGTATACATGAAAAAGTTACCATTCCGTTTACATAGAAATCAATACAAATTACGCATTTTGTCACACGAAATCATGCATACGTATAAGGCTGTTGACAAAATCCGTTTTAGCGTTTAAACTTAATTTTGGTTGCTTACATTTAGAGATTTTGATTATTCCACTTTTCTAACTTGCCCCGACTTTCTTGTACATTTTCTATCCACATCGCGTCAACAATGATCACGCTTGCTTAGTCCCACACATCTGACATAACAATCGCACTTTGATCAGTGCAGCCGACTGTATGTTGTGCATCAGCAAGACTGGTAATTACTAGGTATGTTTGCGTGCATCTCCTGTGAAGATGCATCACAACCGAACTGGCGGTATGGTGGGCAGTTCTAAAGAATGGTTATCTACCCACAGCAACGGTAATTGGTCATTCCTGGTGCACTATCGTATGCGCAAAATATGACACCATTCATTGGCGCGGCACGGTACTGTGGGGGGATAGACGAAAGATCGTAGAGCGCTGCGAAGAAAAACGCTAGCAAGCGCTATAAACCTGTCTTTGTATAGACGGCCGCCCGGTACTCGTGTGATAGGGCAGAAAGACACGTTTGTCAGTGTTATGTCTAGAAGAATCGACAGATGAATCTAATTTTGAGATAAAGTTCGCCAAAATTGGTCATACAAGGATTGTGTGGAGAGTATTCGTTGTGTATAATTTGGATGATTGAGAAATTTTGTGTGAATGTTGATGTCATCGGTTGTATCTTGTGTTGTTGGTTTTGATGATATGTGATGTTCTGTACACATCGTCATGCTCGTGGTGTCTTGAGAGTTCTATTTCGTATAGTATCCTACTACGTGTATGTCGATGCAACTGTGCAAGATTGCCTCGCGTTGTTATGGATGTGAAAGTTTTTTAAATGTTTCGTTGTCGTTTCTGAGCAAGGTTGTTGGTGGCTCAATTTCTGGTAATTTCTGTTAAATTTGAGTTTTTTATCTCCCTCGGAGAATGTGAACGATTTTTGGAGAAAATAGTCTTTCCGTGATTTTTCCCGCTTGAAATAAGCACTTTCCGTTTTCGAAAGGCTGTTTCCTGTATTCGTGCCGTTTTCGCGATGCGAATCAGTTGTGTGTGGTGAGTGTATTTAACTATTGTAGCATAGCGACAGACACAAGGCGCCGAGAGATACACACAATGTCGGAGCTCGGATTTGATGA
>JZLH01S0154053.1:651-13974 GCA_001188425.1 Eucidaris tribuloides
CCGACTCCAGCAAATGCGGGAGTTGACTCGAATCACTCAATGCCATAGGGACTTCCGACTACAGGCCCAACATCGATTACAATGTGTGGGACTGAAATCATCAGTCAATTATTGACTGACCGTATGACAGTTGAAACGATGTATAAGTCAAAATATTTTTAAAACGAACGTACCTCTATCATTGGTAACAAATATCAACAACAATGAATGGCTTTACTCACCAAAATACACATTTTAACGTCTTTACTTACAAAACAAATTTCTCTCCGCATGTTCGCCTTACGTACGGGATAAAGACATGAGATTGAAAAGCTGGGCGGCGCGGCCGATCGAGCTGGTCATATGTTTCCGCCTTCTTGACATGCGCCGTCAACGGTAATTGACAGGAAAGTACATTCTCTCTGATGCATATCCGTGCGCACGAGAGAGTCGGTGAATTAGCGCTCCATTTTCATACTTTGTTTACGTCGTTTTCGAACAGAACTGAGGGTAATTTTGTTCTGTGTTTGCGGTTTTCGCCCGTTTTTTTTATTATGGGGAATGTTTTGAATTTGTCCAAGTTCTATCAAGTTAATGTCTGTGTTTTAATATTTTCATTTTGAAAATCACCGCTTGCCCGATCGGGCAATTGAAATTGATCTTTGCTTGCCTGCCGGTGGTTTTCACTTGCCCCGGGCAAGCGGGCAAGCGGGCAAGCGGGTTTGTCGCGCCCTGCCCAAAACCATACCCATGTTTAAGGAGTTTTTGCAAAAAAGTCACCTATTAGAGCGGAACACTCCCGTTTACCTTACTAGGCAACTACCCCCCCCCCCCCCCCCCCGGGGGGGCCACACCTACTACGTATGTGGTCCTGAGCAGAGCTGTTTGGACCACGTATGCCCAACATTGGAACAAAAACCCCAAAGTTTGTACTGTGTGGATTGAATGATCCAGTCCCACCAAAACAGGACTGCGCAGAATTTTGTTCAGGACACTGGGCAGAAATTGTGGAAAATTAAATGATGAAATTGAAGTGATGAGTCCTTCATTTTCAAGTTATACGTGTATGTTGAGGTCATTGGTAAACTATCCATTTGGAGCACTATTTCAGTATAATTTTGTTTAGAAAGGTGAATTTCAGAGCACATTCTTGTGCCACGACTGCATGAAAACAACCGCTCATTACTTTGTACACAAAAGTAATTGTCCCCATGTGTGCCTGGGCCAGGCCATCTGACTTAGACAGTGTGCCTGTGAGTGAGAGTTTTCGCCACAACCTGATAGCTGAATTTTCCTTGGCGCTGCACCTGGCACCTTTGCCAAAGGTTTTAAAATGTTTTTTTTTCTGTATATCAGTGACAGTGGAACTTACACAATGTGAATTTTTAGGCATGCAAAGGAGACACTTGGCCTTTAAAAGTTTAAAGCTTTCATTATGGTGTTTGAAATTCGACTTTCTCCATGTATTTTATATTTTACAGGGAGATTACAGAGATCTCAACATAGACTGCCATACATTTTTACCAGTATGGGTTTGAAGCGAGTCTTGCAGATAATTCTCGGTGTCGGTGTTGCATCGGAAATCGTCTATTTTATTTGGAGGAAAGGGTTAATCTCCAAACTCTGTGATGCGATCACCAGCTCCCTCTTTAAAAGAGACGCCATCGATGAATGCAGTCGAGAACAGTACACGGACCCCCATTTTTATGAGGTTCTCATGTTTCCGGACAAAATTCGTCCGTGTAAGCCTCATTTCTGGGAAGGTGGCTGCCACATGGAGAAATGCTTTTATTCGCACAAGGAGACTTCGCTCAGTCGCTTTGTGACGCACATGTTTTTGGCGCGAAAGACGTTGGACATCTGTGTGTACACCATGTCTGATCGCGGTCTCGCAGACTTCGTGATCAAGATGCACAGGAATGGAACTCGTGTGAGGATCATAACCAACGATGAATCTGTCAACTTCACGGGAACTCAGATTGGGAAATTTAGAGAGAGTGGTAAATTTGCTGAATTGTATTGAATTTTTTTGTCATATCAGTCAGGGGGGAAAAAAATCAAAATTTTCCTTTATGGGGGCTTCTTCTCCAGTTTCAGTGCATTCCAGATACCCTTTTGTAGTGACCCCTATGGCAAATTACGGGGGCTCTTTTGCCATTTCAAGGGCGAAATCCCTGTACCCCCATGTATTTGTCCCCTGATATCAGTGACCTTGCAACACAAAATTACCAAAATTTCACCGAAAAATGGATTTTGAGTTAAAGGCAATGTTGAGTTTTGGTCAATAGGACAATTTTTTTGTTGATCTTTTGATGAAATATATGGAATTGTTCATGTCAGACGTATTAGAAAACAACATTAAACCTACCAAAAATTGTTTAAAATGAGATATTATTTGTTACTAATCAGTAAGCAAGAATCACTCTGTACTTTTGACAAAAAATGTCTGTGGGACAAAAAAAGCTACAGCAGTGACAAAATTTCCCAGTGGTGATGCAGCACCCCCAGCCTCAGCACCCCACACTCCCAGGGGCAGGGATGACTTTGTTCTTGGGCAAAGGAGACAGGACTGCCACTTAAAATGTTCCTTTCTCCTATGCCGTATGCATGTTTTCCCCTACGGACACCACTGCTCTCTCACAAAATTAATTAGTTTCCTTCCTGCAAAATAGCCGTAGTAAATGCAGAAGATTGATCTGAATTGAGAAGTTGATGACGTGATCAACTCGATACCGAGACATGCGCGCATTACCGTTTTCGTAACTCCGGTTTCTGTGCCAGAGAAGAGACCAACTAGGAAACTGCATTTACCCAAATAATAACAGACAAATATAAACGGAATTTCTTTGAGGATTTAAGATTTTTTTTTCATTGGCAGAAAATTTTCAGATACATCAAAACCCCCTACTTCCCCCTACAGAAGTCCATTTTCCCTGTAGCCATCCACTACAACCTACAGATGGCTAAATTCTCCTATGGTAGGGGGTTTCCCCTATGAGAGGCAGCCTTGAAAGAAGATGGAAAGATTTGGGTACTATTATACAGGGTGGCCCAGAAAGAATGCTACGAGTTTGATCAATAATTTCTTCACCATTATCGGCAAAATGTCATTAATTTTTATTTCGTTAGTTAGAACATTCTTTTTCCAATAAAATGATACCAAGATCATTGATTTTGAGTAAGGCGTTTTGATTCTAGGGCCATTTTTCGGAGGCAATGCAATTTCCCAAATTTGCCAATTTTTCAACAGCAGCGGTCATCGGAACGCCAAGATATTCTGGCTTCTCAGCTTGCCATACCGGACAAACCGCCATGACAAAGGGCTGGAATGCCCTCGCTTTCATAAGGAAGAAGATGCGAGCTCTGTCTCCATTGTCATCGCGGTTTGTCTGGTATGGCATGCTGAGATGCAAGAATATTTCGGTATTCTGATGATCACTGGAGTGTAAAAAATAGTAAATTTGTGAAACGACATTGCCTCCGAAAAATAGCCCTCAGATCCAAACACCTCAATCAAAATTAATGATCATAGTATCATTTTGTTGGAAAGAGAATGTTCTAACCCATGAAATAATCACCAATGACATTTTGTGAATGATTTTGAAGAAATTAACGATCGCATCTGTAGCATTCTTTTTGGGTCATGCTGTATAGACTTCTAAGTTATCCATAAAATGCAAAGTTTTCTCTTTTCATTGATACCTCACTCACATCACTGGTGTCATGCATGACAGAGAACATTGCTCTTGAAGTGAGTAATTCCAAATCACACTCTTTTGCAAGTTTTGGTAAATAACTGAAAGACTTGTATTAAAAAAAGCATGAACCCAGGCATCAGTGTCTTCAGTCTTTCATTCTTTGACCAAAACTTGCAAAAAGTTATTTATCATTGTACGCTTCATCAGCAGAGTACTCAGTCATCCTCATGACATCAGTGATTCAAGTGAGGTATCACTGGAAAGAGTGAGTTGCACTTTTTATGGATATTATGCTTAAAAATCTTCAGAATGAAGTAGTTGGGAATATTATCCACCTGAACATAATTACCTTTTTTGATACACAATATATCGAACAATACATTTTTGTTTCCTTTTTCATGTTTCATTTGCAGGTATACCAGTCCGGAAAAGCACAACTGGCTACTTGATGCATCACAAATTTGTGGTCATTGACGGAGAAAAAGTGATCACGGGGTCTTTCAACTGGACGAGCCACGCGGCAACCGCAAACAATGAGAATGTGATAGTGACCACCAAGCCAGAGCTCGTTCAGCCCTATGTGGAAGAGTTCCTGAAACTGTGGAAGCAGTTTGATCCGACGTTGCCCAAACGAAATGAAAATGGTCAACAATAAGCCTAGCGAAAGACATTGGAAATGCTAGATGAACGTGAAAGCTATTCAATAAATCATGCCTGCACGAGAGCATATTTAGGAAAGTAAAGGGGAAGGTGGTGTTCTCAATAGAGTTTTACAAAAGCAGTTAATGCAGCCCATGAGCCCATCACTTTAAGAATGGTTGCTGTCAGATGCCTCACCATCAGAGATATGCACTCCTCAAAAGATAAGTTCAACCTGTCTCAGCGACCACCTCTCTATACAATTGTAGCAGCCATCCTTTGTATAGTGGGCACGGAAATGATTACTCTGGAGATAGATTATGTCTGTAAAAACCTGACTGAAGCAGCCACCATCTATGAAAGTCACAAAAGTTTTGTTTCCCTTGGGTCGCCGCTATAGACAAGTTTCACTGTGCTGTGGGGTTATTTAAGACTTCTAACTACCAACTGGCGTATTGAACTGAATATCTGAATATTCGTGCAAACACAGAGATTTAAACATATCCCTGTGGTCATAGTGTTATAGGGATTCAAATCCATCAGGAATGCTGTAACATTGCTGCCATGAATCCACTGATGTGAATTGACACAAAAAATTACCTGTACAGGCAACTCCCATTATACAGAAATCCTCGGGACTGGCAGTTATCTTTTCCTGATATCAAAATTTCGTCATAACCTAGCAGTGAAAGTATACACTCAGCAAAAAAAGAAAGTAAACACTTTTTCAAGTTCACATTTGTAATATATAACTTTAATAAAAATCAATGAATTATATATCAAATTAAAGGCAATTTAATTCTCTTTCAGTCTGTGAGGGTAATTTGAAGATACATTTTATGCATGAGTGATCACATGCGTTTTTATCCCCCAAGGTGCAAAAGTAAAAATTGCAAAAATGGACCATAATCCACTATTATTTAAATGGCACAACACAGTCAATGGAAACAAAAGATCAGACTTAGACAATGGCTTTATCTTTGAATAAAAGACAGAATTTGTTAAAACTGCAAGATTGAGTCATTTTGTCTTTTTACCAACAAAGAGAGAGAGAAAATGCTTCTCTACAGCCTTCAACTTTAGAAAATGTTTGAATGTCTGACATGTAATCAGCCTTGTGTCTATACTCTAAATCCAATTGAAACTTCTTAAGGCCTCCGCACACTATGCGATCCGATTTCGACCCGATTCCGATTTGACGAGTTTGCCGAGTCGCGAGGTGTGCGATGCTTCCGATCCGACTTGCGATTCGCAGTACGTTTTTGGCATGCCGAATTCCTACGATTGGTCGTACGACTTGCTTGCGATTTTTCTGGATTCATGATAATGACGTAAATTACGTCATAATACCGAGTCGTACGACAAAAGTCGCATAGTGTGCGGAGGCCTTTAGACTTAGGAGAAGCTTCTTTCTCTCTCTCTTTGTTGGTAAAAAGACAAAACGACTCAGTCTTGCAGTTTTAACAAATTCTGTCTTTTATTCAAAGATAAAGCCATTGTGATTGTCTAAGTCTGATCTTTTGTTTCCATTGACTGTGTTGTGCCATTTTAATATCAGTGGATTATGGTCCATTTTTTTCAATTTTTACTTTTGCACCTTAAATGCATTGTTACTTGTCGCCATAAGAATGTATCTTCAAATTACCCTCAAGCAGACTGAATAGAAGAATTAAATTGCCTTTAATTTGATATATAGATTCCATTATTTTATTTTAAAGTTATATATACAAATGTGAACTTGAAAAAGTGTTTACTTTCTTTTTTTGCTGAGTGTAGATAATAATTTGGGGACCTCAATTTCTGCTTCGTTGTAACAGGAATTTCATTATAACCGTGTTCGTTATAACAGAAGTGCACTGTATATATATCCAAACTGTAAATCTACGAAAAAAATGCCTTGTGCTGATCAGTTTATTTTGAATGAGGCTTTTGTAGAATTGTTTTGAATTGAACAAATATTTCTGACATGTGATGCACCATTTAGCACTCTGGGGTACCACGTTGTGTTGCACCATGTTGTGTCTATCTGAAGGACAGTTTGCCATACATCTCAAACTTCTCGCAGAAAGTCGTTAGCAAAGGTTCTAAGCAGAAGGGCATTCAAAGTAAATTGCCTCTAACTTGAAAAAAAAAATTCCATATTTTCTGCCTAACATACTTCTAGAAGAACCGAATAGATCACAATACTTTGATTTCATGTGAAATAAGCCAATGGTTGTCACGTGACAGGCAATTTACTGTTAACCGCCTTTCTGCTTAGAGCATTTTGCTAACAACATTCTGCCAGGTGCACGATGAATTGTATACTTATAGTGTCAGTGCCACACCAGTGCACAACATAATTATGTGCCCAAAAGTGAAAATGTTGTTGAAGTTGTTATTGTTATGACCTTCACTGGTGCATATGAGCTCTAAACAAAACATTTTGCTCAAGAAAAGTTTTTGAACATCGAGAAGCACACTACAGAAATGTACGTTTACACATTTAGGTAATCCAGGTTACAGAGCTGAAGAAAAAAATCCTCAAAATAGTGGATTTCTGTTGGCTTCCTCAGAGTACCATTAATTCCATCATTTGTGTAATAATCTTATTTGATACTAGTTAGATCAGGGTTGGCCAGTAAATACCGGGTGGTAAATACCGGTATATAACGGTAAATACCGCCTTGCTTTTTTTGACAAAAGTGGGAAATACTGGGAAATACTATAAAAAAGTTATTTCGTGAAGGTTAATAGTTAAAATTTGTAGAGATTGTTGTGCAGTAAGTGTGATTCAACACACCAAAAAACTTAATTGATGGTAGGGAACTAGGGACACATTATGATTTGTGGAATAAATTTTCTACTTGGGTAATGCAATACCAGAAATTATAGGAAAATCTAAAAATTACTTGCTTGTTATTCTATAAACTTTTTTTTAATGAATTCAGTCTGCAAGAATAGCTGAATTGCTCCATAAATCCAGAACATTTACACTGTAATAACATAGGGTCTGCCCCATAGACAGTTGTTGATTTTGTCCCTAGATAAGGGCCACACCCCACAACAAAATGACATTTGAATACTGTGCAATGTAGTTCCATAGTCCTTTGTACAGCAACTATGTGAAATAATGTACTGAATTAAGAATGCTGTATAAATCATGACTTAAACTTGAAAAGAGGTTTCTAACAGTCTTTTCATCTGAAATGAGTCAGTTCAAGGTAGATTTCTGTAAGAGAAACAGATAAATGACCTTCTAGGTTGACCTTGTACAACATAAAGAGCACACTGCTAGGTATTGCCTACGTATTTCCCAGGTATTTCCCAGTATTTCCGGTATTTCCCAGTATTTCCTGCCTTAGTGGGAAATATAGGTATTTCCCGGAAAATTGCCAACCCTGAGTTAGATGTTTGAGTTTACTAAAGAAGTTGTCTTAAAATCTGTTAAAGGATTTTAACATATGAGTTATTTTGTGTTGCTATTCCAACTCCACAAAGCTACAATGCAAAGGGTGCCTAGATACATCCAGTTTAACCCGTTGGCTACGGGAACCGGATGTGCCCTGTGTTAAGTCTATGGGATTTTCAGAATCTCGGAGGCAATGGGTTAATAAATAATCTCAGGTATGTTTCATGTTTCATTGTTAAAAATTCAAGTAGTGTTAAGATATAGTAATTAACAGAGTTTTGGTATAAATCAGTTACAGGTAAGTCTTTTTTATGAGTTAAATTGTCTTATTGGGTGCGTGTATTGAGATCCAAAGAAATTTGGCTAGTTTCATTTACTTTATTACTATGTCAAGATCTAATTTAGAGACAGTGATTTTCCGTTTCAAACAATGGTCTCTCCCGTAACTGAAAACCTGTAATTCCGTTTCAACTTGATCTTAAAATAGAAATTCCATTTTGTCATAGAAAATGTACACAACAAAAACATAAATTCCATTTTTGCAAAGGTAAATTCCATGAAGTTTCACATGAAAAGTAAAAATCAAACAGATTTTCCATTTCGATTTACAGGTAAACGGAAAATCACTGTACCTAATAATTGTATTTTTGCTAATTGTTTATTAGTTGGAGAAGCATACTAGCAGTGCATAAGCTATTTAATTCAGAATTCGTGCCTTCAAACAAAATTGGTAAATCAACTCAGAGGGAGGACCTCATATAGCATTACTAATTTTCATATGGTACAGTATATATCGAATCATATTATAATTCAGGGAAAAACTCGGCAAGATGTTCAAAGTGAACAGTTTTGGTAGAATTTGTTCAGAGTTTCCATTCATAATTATTTCATAGAAGGACAAGGAGAAGGCAAACTAAATATTTCAAGATCGGGCAAGTGATTTGTTAGTGGTTTCATTTCAGAAAGATTTGGTTAATATTTCATACGATGCAAGTTTGATTTGAGCATAATGAGAGATAACCCAAGTCGGATTCAAAGATGTCATGTCCATATGAAAGTGTTACAGACTACAGAGCAATCAGATGGCATCTTTTATCAGTGTTTCTTTCTGTTGCATATTTTATGGTCTGCCAACTACACTTCCTTGCTAGTTCATAATTTCAATGTTGTAGTGTTATCGAATTTCTCTTTTAGCTGCTTCATATAGGAAATATACATGTGGGTGATATCCTGTAACTTGTACAAACTTGTCGTCTGGCTGGTGTAAGGGCATTATTATATGCTCTAAGTAGAAGAGCATTAACATTAAATTGCCTCTAACTTGTAAAACATTTACTTATCTTATTTGAAATAAAAATATATGATCTTTCTTATAGGTCATGCTGTCAGTCTGTAATGTGCAAATGTTTTTCAAAATAGAGTCCATTTAATGTTTACACCCTTCTTCTAAGATGCTATACACCATTTTACTAGTTGGGCAA
This sequence comes from Eucidaris tribuloides, assembly GCA_001188425.1. NCBI lineage: Eukaryota > Metazoa > Echinodermata > Echinoidea > Cidaroida > Cidaridae > Eucidaris > Eucidaris tribuloides. The sequence continues at coordinate 9,840 of JZLH01S0154053.1, forward strand.
TAACTTACTTTGATCAAGTTTGAGGAGCTAAATTAAGACATCTGAACAACTCGAACTGGAACAACTCCATCTCGTGTGTTTTAGGAGTATGTTTTCTGTGTTATGACAGTAATATTTTTTGCAATATCTGTATATGTGTGTGATTGTAAATAAAAAGATTTTGTTTTGTTATGAAAAAGTGTTCCAAATGTTTTCTTTACTTGACGGTTGGTAGTAGCCTAGCTGCATCCATCAGGCATCACTATCGCTGCCTTGAATACTGAATTACAAAGATACAGGACAAAAGAGTGAATGATTGAAAATGTTTAGAGCATTTGGCTGTACAATGACAAAAGGAAGTAACTCTTCTTTATAAATGTATTGAACTTTTTTGATGTAATGAGGTGATAATGATACACTTAAAAATGGTGAAAAAAATAAAGGCATACGGCAAGGTTCACCCTGACATCAAGTTGGTTTTAATAAAAGCAGAACAATGAGAGAAACATATCAATGAAAGTTTGGTGAAAATCCACCAAAGAATAACAGAGTTATGAGGTTTCCAAAAATTTAAATTTGTGACGTCACATGCGAATATGTCATGTAATATAAATTCCATAAATTGCCATTTTTTAATGGTTCAGCTGATTGGATTTTTTTCATAGTATCATGTATGACATAATGATTCTGATAATATATTGAATGCACATGTGAAATCATTCATAAATTTTGGAGAAAATGGCACTTTTGTGGAATTTATATCACATGACATATGGGGAGCTGCTCGCATGTAACATCACAAATTCAAAAGTTAAAAATTCCATAACTCTGTTATTCTTTGGTGGATTTTCGCCAAACTTTCATGTTTCTTTCATTGTTCTGCTTGTATTAAAACCAACTTGATATCAGGGTGAACCTTACCTTTAAGATTGTTTGTAAAAGAGAGCAAAAATGGAAAACATTTTTGTCATTAACTACATAATTTTTTCTTCAGCATTGCTTCCTTTTGCCATTGTATGGCACTATAGCATGAGGTATTTTTAGCTCATCTGGCCCGAATGGGTCAGATCCTAAAATTTATACATTTCTTATTTTAGGCAAAGGCACAGCATTGTTTACATGGATTTAAGTTTGGTTGGTTGACTTAATGTTTTGGTGAGTATTCATATATGATGAAACAAAAATTCTGAAATGGTGTAATCAACTTCTGATGGGGGGAAGGGGGGAGGTGAATGATGATAGTAATAGACAAAATGAAATAATAGACAAAATACAAAAATTTATTTCAAGGCCTTTTGACCATCACAATTGCTTTTATTAGCGAAGATTACCACAAAATGTCCCTACTATTAGAGGGACAAATTTCCCTGGATTGCTTATTTAAAGGGGTCATTCACAATCATCAATATTTTCAGAAGTACAAAGAGGACACAGGAGACCCCCTAAGCGTCCCCCCCCCCCCAAAAAAAAAGTACCAACATTTAATTATTTCTTTTTTGGGGGGGGGTAACTGGGTGAGTGAAATAAAAATTTCTCTTTCAATATTTAAAAGTGAACAATGGGTATGAACCCTCTCCCCCTGTACTGTACAGTTCATACTATTATAAAAAAAATGTGGACAATTGTGATTGACCCCTTAATTTTTTATTTTATATTTTTTTTGTATGTAAGCTACATTTCAATTGCATTAAACTTCTATTTTTTAAACTAGATTTTCTCATTTAAATATACTTTACAATACCACAGGCAGTTTGTTGCAGAAAAAATCCTGCTAATTATTTTGTACAATAAAACAATATTACGAAATCTGGAGTAAACAGTAACATTCACGATACGTCTTGGTTGCTACCATCATTATTACTGAAAAAAAAATCTTTCTATAATAATTGACCCTGGAAGAATATTCAATACTTGGAGCATACACAAGCACAATTATATGAAACATATACAACACTCATTTACAGTTGTGATTCCCCTGAAATCACTTGATATACTCTAATGTAAAGGATATAAATCACAAGTAGAAATGTTTATACATCAAAATATACATCAGCTTCTCAATTATTGTTAATTATAACCACCCGCATAAAAGATAAATACATTTCTGTTCCTTGCATACTTTTTATTGGGTTATTTATGGCCATTAACTTTTTGTTTTTAAAGGCCAAAAAGTTAGAAAAAAAAATCATTTCATTACCAAAAGTTCATAGTTTCATGGCATGTGATTTTACTGTCTTTATTATTTTGTTTTTGTTTTGTTTCAAAGTTCTCTGAATGTCTACAAACCTATGAAAATTGATGCATTACAAACATTTTTACCCCGTACCATAATTAATGCCTTGAAAATAAACATTTTTGTGGTCCATGAAACCTCTCCTTAGACTATGATCAGTGGCATATCTAGAGGGGGGCAGAGGGGGCACATGCCTCGGGCACCACTTTAAAGGGGCGGGGGGCAAAAAACGGCAAAGGAAACGAAAGAGAAAGGGGAGAGAAGGAAGAAAAAAAGATCCTGAAGGATAATGCGTCCCTTCCTTCCCAGTCCTTGAAGTAAAATGCATTAGAAAAATAGTTTCATAGGGTTCAAAATATTAAAAAAATTCTGAAGCTCGGTCGCTCTGCTCCCTCCCATATTTTCTTTCACGATTTCGTAATTTCAAACCCCAATATCTATGCCTTTGCAAAATTGTATTTTAAGAAAATGTTCACAATTTTTACTGAATGGTAAAGATAGTTGTCATGCCTGATACTATCAGTTTAATCAATCAGATAGAATTTTGCAAAGGTTCTATTAAAAAGTTCTTGAATTTTGGTTGCCTTGCTACATTTTTTGAATATGTTTGCTAATTTTTGCACCCCATTTGAGGAAGTAGTGAATATCATTAATCAATCTCTTAGATAAAAAACAAGAATATTGCTCGATTGCAGTGTTCCTTACTAATTTCCCTATGGATCAAATGCACAAACAAAATGTGTTTTTGATCAACGGTTGATTGCACAGACAATCTACCGCTTGGTCGCTCTGTTCCCTCACGTGTACGTCAATATGTTTAGGTGGAGAGTAGCTGGGTGGGGGTCGCAATTTCATTGTTCGCCCCGGGCACCATAATCCCTAGATACACCACTGACTATGATGCCTACAAGTATTTTATTATCCACAACAACAAAAAAATCATCAATTTCAGGGTTACTTCATATTACCATACATACTTTTGGAGCAATGTATTGATGATTTTGGTATGTATATTTCAAGTGCACATATAAGACTAACACTGAGATAACACTGATTACACCCGTTATAACGAAGTCCTCGGGGACCGGCAGTTTTCTTTCGTTGTATTGAAATTTCCTTATAACCTAACAGTGAAACTATATAAAGATATACGGATAATAATTTTGGGACCTGAATTTCAACTTCATTGTAACAGGAATTTCATTATAACCGTGTTCATTATAACGTGAGTGCACTTTATCATGACTTCAATTCAATCCAGGCATAACATAGATCAACAGAAGTGATGGACATATACATATCAGCACAACTCCAGGGAGGACAACTCCTCCCGAGGATGACTCCCCAGAAGACAACTCCCCCAGAGGACGGCTCCCTTGGAGCTGACACCTATCTGACAACTCCCCCAGAGGACAGCTGCCCCTTTAAATAACTACCCCAGGGGCTAGATTCACAAAACGGGACCAACTACAATTACTATGGCAACAGGGATCATTGATCTTAGCAGCCATATTTAGGTTTGGTTACGAATCTCGAAACACAAGTTGGGATCATTAACTCTAAGACGATCTCTAAATGCTGGGTCTGCTGAGAAGCAGCTCTAACTATTGTTCTCTGCCACGGTTCACCGACAAGATCGCGGTGTGCGCATGTGTCAAGCATGAATGTAATTGTTATTGATGATCATTAATATTTATAGAATGAAAGCTTAACAAATGTCTGAGACTATGATGAATATACACCTGTAAATACCTCAGCTTCATGCACATACTGCATGATTAATGATACCTATCCTACATTGCAGGCGCAATCAAAAATTTCCACAAGTACATCTTGAATTTGAGTTTAATCCATAATTATACTTAATTTTGTAATAAAAAAAACTTTGCTTCTGTAATATTAGTTTATAGTTCAAAGAGAAAC
>JZLH01S0154098.1:20874-37900 GCA_001188425.1 Eucidaris tribuloides
ATATGAGATAGGACGTGTACCAAAAGTTGTGACTATATTAGATTCGTGTTTTCTACAATAAATGGACCCAAAGAGAACTAGGTAAAACAATCTTTCGTTTCTGATTGGTTTACAGCACTGAGTGCAATTGAAAGTATACTATAGCACTCGATTATTTTCTTTCCCTCCAGCCGTTGAAATGAAAATCGGCCGAGGAAACACAGTGCTGGAGAATGATAATGGATTGATAGAATCATCGGATGCCCTTTGTCAACCTGGTCAGTCGAGCCAATCGAACGAACCATCCGAATCTCCCGGTGAGCCACCCGTGCACAACAAACCCCAGCTCGAAGCCAAGCCAAAGGCCAAACAGACCGTGGGCCCCATCTCAATCGCGGAGTTCCCGAACTTCGTGAAGGAGAATCAACATTCTGGGATCCTGCTTGAAGAATATAACGTGAGAATCATCCGTGACTATAACTATAGGAATGGTATCAGCGAAATAGTTCGTACGGATAACCTGTATGTTGCAGCATTCATTTAGATGGGGAGGGGGCTGAAGGCTTCTACAGGGCAATTCATGGGTGGGTACATAATTTTTAAAATAGGAGGTGGCAAAGTTCAGTCTATTCAGGGTATCTTTCTTTAAGCTATCATAAAAGTAGAAAAGAAAAATCAATTTAATGTGGGTGGTTTATATTTGATAAGTATATTATTACATAATGCTGATCTAATAGTTGTAATTGACACTTAAAGATTGTGTCAGGGATGTGCAAGTCCATTCCTCCCCCTCATTATCAATACCAAACGGTAGTTTAGTACTTACAAATGGTGTGTTGAAAGCTTGAGATCCATACGTCATGAATTTGTTGTTTTATGACAAAAACTAATAATGACATGTTACCAGAATGTTGTTCTCTCCGTGAGTTTAAATTTTGCTCAAATTGTGAATCGCGGTTATGTGTACCGTCGCAAGACCAGCGTAGCGCACTGATTGGTTTAACGGCTAAACTCCACACGACCTTCGGCTAACGGCTGATCGGACAATTTTGGAACGGCCCGTGCACGTCGACGTCACGGATTTTTTTGAAAATACGTCAGAGTCATTTGGAAAAGGATGAAGTTTAACCGTCCAGATTTTCACCAAAACTCAATATTTTACCCCAAGTCTCTATGAGAGGTGTTTATTTATATTAATCATCACATTGGATATGATTTCAACTGATTTCATTTATTTAGATGTTTTTTGACTTGCAAATCAATGGCACAATCTTTAAATCTATAGGTTTATCAAGTACGGTGTTAAATTGTAAGATAAATATCGCAAATGTAGCAATAATCTACCCTTCTGGTAAAACTTATATTAGGGGTGGGCGAATGAAACGTTTTTGGGAAATTTAATTTCAAACAGGTGGATTCTGTTGCCATTTTGGCTGCTGAATACAAATCTAATGAGTTCTTAAGTTTCAGGTTATATTGGTTCCGAGCGATTTTTCAAAATGGCCGCCAAAATCCCCTAAAATGACAGTTTTCCTATGTAAATACTTAAATATCTAGCCAAATATGGCTTGTTATATGTCTAATTGTATGTTTTCATGGTCACTGAGCACAAAAATAGATAAATCAGATCTGTTTGGTCATTTGTAATGTCTATTTTGGGTGAAAAACAGTATTTTTGGTCATTTTAGGGTAAAATTGCCCGCCAAATCATAATCTGTGTATATAATACTCCAAATATTAATTCAACTGTGGATTGTAATATGTCAAACCACATGTTTTTATGGTCACTGAGTCCAAAAATAGATAAATTAGACATGTTTGGTTGCAAGTATTCCTTATTTTGATTGAAAATCCGCAATTCTTTTACAATTTTTTGGTAAAAATGGCCCCCAAAATCGCTATTTGTGCACAAGACTGCAAATATTCATGCAACTACAGCATGTACTTTTGTCTACCATGTTTTTTGGCCACTGGATTAAAAAAATATTTAAAACAGGACAGTTATATCAGTTGTATTGTCTGCATTTGCTAAAGAATCGGCATTGTAGTGAAATTTTGGTCAAATATTACCATAAATCATTTTTATACAGGATTTCAGATGTTCTTGCAAATGTGGCCAATATGTGTGGGGTTATTCAATGGTTCACATGAACATCTCCAGTTTCTCCGCATTATAACAGAATTCAAATATAATTAAATATCAGGAAAGCTACATATACTGTACATATCATCCATGTTGTCAAAATTTGAAGGGCCACAGTATTTTGACAACTATGGTCAAAATTGTTCAAGTTTCACATAAAACTATAGAGACTTGCAATAAGGTGTACTCTTAAAGTTTAGAGTACATTCAGTAGCAGTGCATTCATGTCTACAGTGACTCTTGGGCGCGGTTCTAGAACCAAATTTTAGGGGCTTCACATGACACATGCGAGGGAGAGAAGTGAACCAGCGGGGGAGTGTGTGGGAGGGGGATACCCCCTTCCATGGTAGGAGCTTTTTGAAAATATGCATAGAAAAGAGATGTTTCGAAGCATAGTAAATACATATTCTAAAGGTGTATTTTATCAAGATTATTAATGATTGTAGTCAGGATTTCAAAAAGGTGTACAGGAAGTATGTTCAAAACGGTATTTGAGTAGTCATACTTGCGAGGAAGCAGAGCGACTGAGCAGGAGGAGATGTGGGATACCCCCTCCCACGGTAAGCACTTTTTTGAAAATACGCATGGAAAAGAAGTAATAAATACATATTTCACGAAGATTATTAGGGATTAAAGTAAGAATTTCAAAAAGGTGTACACTGTTAGTAGTCATACTTGTGGATAGCGAAGCGACTGAGTAGGGGGTGGGTGTCCACTGTAGGAACATTAAAGTGATAGGCTAACATTGTGGAGCTTCAACAATTGTCAAACTTTGATATCTGAGCTACATAGTAGTGTTCAAATGGACAAATAAACACAATAGAATACGAAAATTTGGAAAGTTACCCTACCAATGGCAAGTTATGCATGAATAAACAATTAAAACTCGGGGCGAGTTTTAATAGCCTAGGTGTACACACAGTAAGTCTATGGGAGGAAATGGGCAAGTGAATCTGGTCAACTTACGATTTTCACTTCTTTAAAGCACTAAATAATCATTAAGAAATACAATTTTTTTAGGGCTTCATTTTTAGACCTCATCAAAGATACTGGTAGCATGGGGAATCATGTGGCTCAGATTTGTTAACTGTGGTAAATGTTAGCCAATACCTTTAATGAAAATACGCAGAAAGCAGGTGTTTTAAAGCATGGGGAGGTGTGTGAGGGGGTCTAACCCACGATAGAAACTTTCTGAAAATACGTGTAGAAAAAAACATTTTCTAAGCATTATAGGCTATAGCAAATACATATTTTATCAAGATTGTTAGGGATTATAGTCAGAATTTCAAAAGGATGTACACTGTGAGTAGTCATACTTGTGAGGGAGCCGAGCGACTGTACGGGGGAGGGTGTGGGAGGCGGTATACCCTCCCAACACGGCGTGGAGATTTTCTGAAAATACGTGTAAAAGACATGTTTTTTAGCATAGTAAATGCATATAGTTTATCACGATTATTAGCGATTATAGTCATTATTTCAAAAAGATGCACACTGTGAGTAGTCATACTTGCTAGGGAGCAAAGTGACTGAGTGGGGAAGGTGTGGGAGGGACCCCCCCCCCCAACGCGGTAAGAACTCGTTGAAAACGCATGGAAAATACATGTTTATAAGCATAGTATTTATCATGAACTTATTGTCGACATTTTAAAAAGATGTACAGGACGGTCAGGACAGATGTGGAAGACTGCACGTGAGTAGGCATACTTGCGAGGGAGCGAAGCGACCGAGCGGGTTGAGGTGTGGGAGGGGGATAACTCCCTCCCATGGTAGGATTTTTTTAAAGATATCCAAAAAGACGCGTTTCTAAGCATAGTAAGTACATATTTTATCAAGATTATTATGGAATATAGTGAGAATTTCGTATGATGTACAATGCCAGTAGTCATACTTGCGAGGGAGGGTGTGGGAGGGGATATACTCCCCCCCACCCCCGGTAGGAACTTTCTGAAAATACACGTAGACAAGACATGTTTCTGAGCATAGTAAATAGTGATTATAGTCAGAATTTCAAGAAAATGTACTCTGTGAGTAGTCATACCTGCGAGGTAGCAAAGCGACCGAGTAGGGGGTGGGTGTCCACTGTAGAGGACCTTTTTGAAAATATATACCCATAGAAAAGAGGTGTTTTGAAGGACGGTAAATACATATTTTAAAGGAATAGTTTATCAGGATTATTATTTATTACTACTATTTATCGTTCAAAACTGTAATTCTTGAATTTATATGTATAATGGTCATTATTTGCATTCATCTTGGGCTTAAAACGTGTATTTTCTGTATATTTTTGTTTAAAATATCACTTTTTTTTTTTACAGATATCACCCTACCAATACCTCCAATGTCTTAAATATTCTAATATTTGAACTCAGCAACCTCAAAAACACATAGGAGGACATATTACACATCACTTTTATGCACTTCACACAAAAATATGGCCAAAAAGCCATTTTCCCGCCATTTTTTCACAAAATTGGCAGGAACCAATATAAAATTTCATCGTAGGTCAAAATGATTGTTGGATTTGTGTTCAGCAGCCCAAATGGCAATAGAATCCACTTGTTTTTGAAAAAAAATTGTCATTTGCCCGCCCCTACTTATATAGAATCAACTTGCCTAACCGAATACAATTCTGGATGCTAGAAAATAGAAAATAAATTGCAAAGGCATTTTATTTTTCTATTGCAATTTATATTTCATTGTCAGAGGCTTCCTGGTTTGAAATGGCATTTACAGACTGTTGGTAAGAAACCCAACAATAAAATGAAGAATCGCTACAAAAACATTCTTCCATGTAAGTATATTCTAAACGCAATTTGTTTAAAGTTCGTTTCTCGAAAAAATACGTAAATATTTTTCTTTGTAATGTCCCGGTATTTCGTTGGATGACCCATCATTGTTTTGAGATTGTTTGTTACGACCAAAGATAACAATGCTCATTGTTTTGCCGTTTCAGATCTATAAGGTACCATGAATCAAAAAGAAAAAAAAACTTAACCCTCGAATATTGTCTTACTTTGTATACTGGACAACAGTAGGTTGTTTTATTTGTCTACATGCTGAGTAATTTAGTTATTTGGTTTAAGATTTTTTTCTTCATGGGCACACAAAAGAGACCCATAAAGCATATAAGCTAAAACCCTTCACAGCGTAAAGATTCACTTCAATTTTTTTCTCTCATAAAGCATTGAGGCTAAAAAGTCAATTATCGTAAACAATAAGGTTCATTAAAATTTAAACTGAAATAAGCGCTGTACGACGCCTTTTGAATTTGATTTTTATACCACTGGTACACAAGTCTGAATGCCAGACATGATTCATGTATACACCTAGTGAAAACTTAGTAAATATATTAAATAAGTGATACCCATTACATGGAAGTTGGGCAAGTGAAGCTGGACCAGTGTCGCAGAGCGGATGGGCATTACAGAGTTTAGCTGGTGAAAACTTTCATTGACAACTCAAGTTCATTAGAAATTCCACTTTTTCGAATTGAGCTCCCTGTTCCGCCGTGCCCTGAACTGTGGGGCATACTGACGCACCATTTTTTTCCTCACGCAACGAAATCAATCGAGCTGGAAGCTTAAAATACTAAGACAATGAACTGAAAATATTTTTACAAATAACATTGGGGTGATTCCTGCAACATATTATGTAGATTGCAACGAGACCTGTCATGGATGTTATCTACGATAACACGTCTGTTTTCGCATGTTTTCTTTGATATTTGATTTAGATGATTCAAGTCGGGTTGTACTCGATGTCATTAATAACGAGCCCGATTCGGATTACATCAACGCATCTTACATTCCAGTAAGTCTCTTGTATGAATTTGCCACAAACAACAACAAAAAGCACTCTTCACAGAGTGACTGCAGGGCTAAATTGAAAATGACCTCTGGGGTCTCGTCAGTGTGTCGTCACTCAATAAAGAGTGTCAGCAATACTGGCCTATGTCCTCTGGAGACTGATTTTATGGAGTTCATGTTAATTGTTGGCAACATCTATAAACGCATTCTATAGGGTCTGACTATTCAGAAAAAACGATATTGCCGTTTTTCTGTTAACCTTTGTTGACCTTGATACAAGGTCAAAGGTCAAAGTGGTCATACGTCGTCCAAAGTATGTCAACGTTGGTATCACCAAGGAGGTATTAGGCTCGCCTAATACCTCCTTGGTATCACAAGGAACAGCTAATATGATGTTTATTTTGTTATTTTACCTTTCGTTTTTTGTTATATGCAAATAACCTAATTACAGACAGTCATATTCATAAATTTGCCTTTATTCAGGCTAGTCCAAGCTACAGACCACTAGACCTTCTTTTGTAATCTTTTTAACGGATTCTCAGTAGTCAATTCGAGGGTGATGCTTCCAAATCCGATGGGCGCCAGACCCGAAACCTTGAGCATTTTTGTAAACAGGCAACAAAAAAATCAAAATGACAGCCAAAACCATTAAAAAGATCGCTAGTACCGTACACATCAGTCATCCTTTTCAACATATAACGTTTTAAAAAAGCTCAATTTTCCAACAGCACCCATCTGATTTTAAAGCAGCTTCCTCAATTGATCAGATTCCATCAAAATAAAGTTTATATGTTGAAGATGACTGAAATATGTACGGTAATGGCACCTTAGCGGACTTTTAATGGCTTTTTTTGCTTTTTTTTGCGTTTTTCACAACAAAAAAAAATGCTCAAGGTTTTGCATCTCAGTGGCATGCATCGGATTTGGAATCAGCACCCTCGAATTGACTAGAAACCGTCAAAAACATTACGAAAAGGTTCTGTGCTCTCTAGCTTGGACTAGTCTCAATAAAGGCAATGCATATTTGTCCGTAATTAGGCTATTTGCATATAACAAGAAACGAAAGGTCAAAAAACAAAATACATATCATGTTCCTGGTGAAATTTGCCACGTTTTGATACCAATAATACATGGACGACGTATGACCACTTTCACCTTTGACCTTTGTCAAGGTCACCAGAGGTCAACGGAGAAAATGGCAATATCGTTTTTCTGAATAGTCGGAACCAATGGAATACCTTCATAAATATTGCCAACAATTAACATGAATTTTATAGGATTTAAAATAGCCCCCAATAATTTAATGTGCTTGAAATTCACTCGTTCACTCTGAATTCGCCTGTAAAAGATTAAATTGTCTACATTTTGTTGTTATAAAGTACATATAATGCAAATGCTGTTCAGTTGGGGTGTGATATTGAATACCTCCTTGCAAGTAGGGATTAAAAAAAATCTGGAGAAAGTTTTTATATTTGGGAAAGTAGAAGAGAAAAGAAACAGAGGAAGGCAAAGACTTAGATGGACACGTTTAATTTTGTCTAACGAGTGTTCACATCATCAAATACTGTGCCAGCTTTTCCCCTTGGAGAGGGTGTTGCGCCGGCTATGCGACTTCCATCTTTTCTGTCTTGTGACCGGCTTCTTCTAACCTCTCATATTAAAGACCCAGTCCACTTCTTAATGTCATCAAACCCAAGTTGTTCTCTGTCTACCCTTTTCTCGGTTTGCCCTCTTATCATATCGCTTCAAGTTAACAGTTTCTTAATCCTTCTCCTCTCATCATATGTCCAGCATTATACCAGCTTCCTCTTTTGTATTGCCTTTATCAGCTCTCTGTCTCTATTTGCTCTTTTCAGGACTTCCTTGTTGCTGACTTTCATCACCCAGTTGATTTTTTGCATTTTACGCCAAGCACCACATTTCAACATCGATTCTAGTTTTCGCTCTTGTTTCCTTTACATAGCGTCCATGTTTCCACTCCTACAATAGGGTGCCTCAGATGTAACATTCCAAAATTCTGCATCTCAAATTAAAGTTAATCCTTTCTATTACACAAAACATCTTGCATTTTTATAAACACAGTTCTTGCGATCTCGATCCTTTGTTTTTATTGCAGAGTCGCATTTTCCGTCTTCGGTGATTTGTCTGACCAGATAAACAAACCTTTTAACTTGTTCTATTGCTGTTGCTATTTACCTTAATGTTGACACGAGGGACTTCCTTTTTCCGTGATGCCTAACAACAGTTTTTGTCTCAGAGGCATTAAATGCCATTCCGTATTTTTCACCCTCGGCATTTACTTTTTCTATGAGTCTCTGTTAAGTCCTCCTCTGTTTCGCTAGTAGCACAGAGTCATCTGCATATCTCAGATTGTTTATGATTAAGCCCCCAACTGTAGTACTGGTTCATTTTTCAAGACTCTGAAGATTATTTCTGAATATATGTTTGAACAGACAAAGGAGAACTATACAGCCTTGTCTAACTCCTTTCTGTATTTCAACCTCTGGTGATAACCCTTCTCTGCCTCATATTACTGCCTTCTGGTTCCAGTACAGACTAGCTATCAGGCGTATATCCTTTCTCCATCTAGGACCTAGTGAGTTTAGACAGTTGATCAGTTTCTCATGATTAATCGGTCAAACGCTTTCTTATTAGTCTATGAAGCACATGTAGATGTCTTTCTTTTTTTCCAGACAACGTTTCATTATCATCGTAGATTGAAGATTCCTTCTCTCGTTCCTTTTCAGGCCACAAAACCACTTTGACATTCATTAATTTTCGTTGAGAATTGTTGACTTTATTCGGCTGGCAAGAATGAACAGCAAAATCTTTGATGCATGACTTATGAGGCCTTATTGTTCGGGAAGTCTGTACACTTTGTACTTTTACATTTCTTTGGAATCATGACAAACTCGCGATACCAGAAAATCTTTTGGTCATTTGCCTGTCGTGTAGATTATATTACATAACTTAGTTATCTCGTTAATTTCTGGCTCTCAAACCCTTCAGTAACTCTGCAGAGGATACCATCTATTCACATGCTTTACCTGATCTCAGTTTTTCTAGAGCGCCCTAACTTCTGTTACTAGATCTTTGGACCTTGTTCATTTTCTTCTTCCACTTGTTCACTTCTAATCATCTTCGTAAAGCTCGTTAATATACTCCAACCATCTAAATTGAATTTTGTGATGTTCAAACAACATATTTCCCTCCTTGTCTTGAATTTACACCATTTGTTGTCTGCTTTTTATTCCTGTGTGTTATTATCAAGCAATCTTCTGATGCATATTCTTTGCATGATGTAGTCTATCTAGCTCCTCTATCTCTTTGCACCCCTTAAATGAGCGATTGTTCTTAGCTTCTGTACACTTCAGTCTGATTTGTTTTGTTAACTCTCTGTATTTTGTAGATTTCTTTTTGTGTTTTCTCCTTTCTTCCATAAGATCCAGAATGGTACTCTGTCATCCACACTTGCTTTGCCTGCCACGCTTTTTCCGGAAGGCATTCTTCAGCTGCCTCTTGCATACACTTCTTTAGGTTAGACCATATTTCATCTGGAGCCTGTTCTGCTTTCTGTCCTTGTTTTTCATATCGCGTTGTGCACTGATGTAGCGTACCGCCTCACATAAATCTCATTTCCCTCAGCAATTCTACATTCCAGTCTGGTTTCTTCTTAGGGAAGTAGCCTTCTTCAGGACTTCGAGTGGAAATGTTGACCTTGACAACAACACTGGATTGTGTCTTGATCTATAATCTGCCACCAGGGTATGTCTTGGCCAGCCTTATACTTCTCGGGAAAGCGCTTACTGACTGCGATGTAATCAATTTGCCACGTGCTGCTATCCCGCTGGTTTCTATCCAAGTGTATAGTTTGCGCGTTGGTGTAGCTTGACATCCACGTGATTAGGCTAGGACCATCGAGTCTATGACTGTTCACAAAACTGTTATGGAACCTCTCTCCTCTGTCATTCTTTAATCTAAACCATAATTGACCGTAGTGATGTCTTCGTATCTCTCATTCGCCAACCCTGGTCAATTCCAATCTTCGCCTATGACAAAGAGGACATCGTGAACTATTTAGGCCTTTCAGAGCTATTCCACCTGCATCATAAAAACTTCTCAAACCTCTTCATCTCATATCACATTACGGGATATTACTTGTACTTACAACTTAAGTCAAAATGCGATTTCCTTTTGAACTCTCTCGCCACTATGACTCTGTCGGAATTATTAGGCCAAAGCCCTCCATAGTGTTTATAATTTTCCTTTTTCATGATTATTCCTACCCCACTTGGCAGTGCTGTTCTCCTCCAGAGTAGACCATGACAACAGTCATTTTTATCAACCGTCCCACTCTTTCCATCAACTTCACTTATTCCTAAGATATCATAGGTTCATGCGGGACGATCTCTAAAAATTTGTGCGTTGTCATTAGCTTTCCGCCTTGAAACAGTGTACGCACATTCCAAGTGCCAATGCGAGCAGGAGAGTTCCCTGAGTTTCAGCCTGCCATCAATCCGGGGTGTGCCCACTTCCTTCCGGGGTTTGGATGTTGATCAGCCCATCAGTCTCTCGCGAGACTATACAATATTCGAAGGGGTACTATCCATCATCCTTGTCTAGTTAGTTACACAGAGTCACTCGCAAGGCGTCCCGGGTCTCATCTGCATCACTCTCTTTTCTTCATCTGATCGTCTTGTCAACTAGCAATATGATAGTAGGAGATTTCAACGTGGTAAAGGCTATCATCTTTTTCCACGGAGCGATGGCCGTTGGCTCACAGTGAGCTCATCCGCCCGTTGACAGGTCTTGTTTTTCAAGTGCTAATCAAAAGCTCAGAATTGTATTGAATGGAGAATCTTCATCAAGAAAGTCACGAGTGCTCAGTCATGAAAAGAACAATGATGATGACGACACTAAATCATAGAATTGATAAACATGACGTCTAACATAAGTGGAGACAAAGGTGTTACGCGTTGACAATATTATTTAGGATTGACTGATGTATACCAACCGCGTCGCTGACAGTGACTATATAAACGCCCCACGCCCCCATTTTGTTACCTTTGTTACTGTTTTTGTATCCATATGCTCACGTGACCAATAAGTTTCGAAATTTTACATTTATTATTTACTTGTATGAATGAATTCTTGGTCATGTAGTTACCGCTGTTTCTCCCTTCTCTGCAGAGTTCCGATCGGGAACATGCATACATAGCGACACAGGGTGAGATATTTTATATCTAGATTTTGTTTTACTCTTTTGTACTCAACATACATTCTAAATCGGACTTATTCACGTAAAGAAAGGTATACAACTTACCGTTATCTTACCGTTATCTTCCAGTTTCACCTTATAAAGATAAAGAGTCTGCTCTATTAATACTTTTTATGCTACATTGATCTATAACAAAAGAAAGTGTACATTGATAACTTTAATTCATCTAAAATCATACACAGATTTTGCGTAGTCAATTACAGTTATTCCTTACATGCATTAACAATGTTTCTAAGTTCTATATCCATACATCCAGGGTTGCACAGAAAAATAGTTGGTTGGTTGTGTTTCACCATTGTTATACTTATGATTGCTCACTTCAAATAAACACAACAAAAAAGTAACTACCACCTTTTTCAAAATATGATAACTTTTTAAAGAAACGGTTTTGAGAAAAATAATTTGGCAGGAGTGTTTCTGACTAATTTGACTAATTTCTGTGTGAAAATGTGATTAATTCGTCAAGTCATGCATGAATGTGCACATGTTAAAGGCAAAAACGTCACTTTTCAAAAGTCACAAGGGTCATTTGGAGGGATTTGTGATGCAGGATTTTGACAAATTCTGTTTCTGGTTAATGATTAAGCGCTGTTTATGTTAATCATCTATCGTTTGACCGCCTTACACCTCCCCGGGCACTTTTGACATTTTATGATTCACTGAGCTCAGTTTTAAAAAAAAAATCACCTTTCCTCAATTTTGAAATCGTAAAATTCAGTAAGATTATTGAAAAAAATGAAATCGGATATTTCTCAGCAAAATGTTTTTTTACATGTTGTACGAACATAAGAGGTTGTAACCATGTCATGGTTGAGTGAGCACACTTTATAAATAAAGCAAAAAATGCCATTATTTACCATTATTTTGCCAAAAGAGATGGCTCCTGTGACTTTTGAAAAGTGACAACTTTACCTTTAATGCATGCTTACTCATGCATGACTTGATGGATCAATCACATTTTTACACAGAAGTTAGTCAATGAGTATAGAAATACTCTCGCCAAATTATTTTGCACAAACATATTTTGTTAAAAAGTTATGGTATGTTGAAAAAGGGAGTAGTTACTTTTTTGTTGTGTTTATATATTTTGATTTATTCAATGCGACCTATATGCAATACAATCTACTTTATGTTTAGGTTCCACCACGTTTGTTATGATCTGTTTAAATATGAACTCTAAAACTGTGTTCATGGTTTAAAGACACTATATAACATTGTGAAAGCCCCATTCAAAAACTTGTCAAACTTTGCTATCTGACATATCTGACAGTGTTTGAATGGACAAATAAACACCCTAGAACACAAAACTTTGGACAGTTATGCAGTCATATGCAAACTATGTACAGATAAAAATCGGCAAATGAATTATTCTCAGCTGATGGAAATTTAGCAAAACACAAGTCTATGGGGGAAAGTGGAATGGTCGCTCAATGATTTTCACTTTTTAAAAGCGCTTCATGATTGTTTTGAACTGCAGTGTTTTCAAGGCTTTATTTCTAGACCTTATGGTAAAACGGAGAATCATGTACTTCTGATTTTTTTTTTTTAAAATCGGAAACATTGTTATACGATGCCTATAAAATGAATAATGTGAAAAGCCATGTTACTCATGCATGTTTCTGTTCCTAATATTACACTGCATATTAATCTGTTATTTTTTATGCGTTATAGCTTATTTGAATTTCCGATACAAAAGTGGAACAAAATCATTCCAATCAAAGAGTTAATTTTGCTCGTGCGTGTGTGTGTGTGCACGGGTGATACTGACGTGTGTTTTTATGTAAATTTGCAGAGCATCGTGTTTTACGTAGTCGTCCATTCTACTTCACGGGACGATAAGATTACACTGCGCAATAAGCTATAACATTATATCCATTTTTCATAGTAAAAAAAAAGCTATCATTTTTTTCTATATCATACACGAGTATTAATTTCAGTTAAATTTGTTATACTGTAACATTCTACTCGGAGAATTGACCTTTCTGATAATGGGGATTTCTGATAACACGATGGTAAATTTATCACGAAATTCATTTGTGTACAGTTATCAAGGGCGTAGGCTGGTTTGGGCATGGGGAGGTGGAACAGGGAGGTGCACATCTTACGGAGGTGGAACTAAGGTTGAGAAAATCAGGCGTTGAAAGCAAAAAAAGGTGGTGCAAATTTTTTTTATGCTATTAGGGTGGAACTCCTATGGTTCTGCGGGGGGGGGGTGCACGTGCACCCAGTGCACCCCTCCCCAGCCTACGCCCTTGGTTATTTTTAAAATATGAACAGCCAAGCATGTACTCTATTATTCAGGTGACTATTACGATTTTATTATACATGTATTCATTTCTTTTCCAAATCCTCCAATAAAATGGACATCGACGATTTTCCGCATAGGTCCCAATCGAATTTCGACCCGGGACTTCTGGCGAATGGTTTGGCAAGATGGCGTACGAACCATTGTCATGGTAACTAACATTGAAGAGGAAGGCAAGGTATGTCTTTGATTCAATTTAGGCGGTATTTTACCCGTCTCCCCTCCTCACACTTTCGTTATATATATTGTACATGTATGTGTGTATGTGTGTGTGGGTGTATCATTGTATATGTGTGTGCATCATTGTGTGTGAGTGTGTGTGTGTGTGTGTGTGTGTGTGTGTGTGTGTGTGTGTGTGTGTGTGTGTGTGTGTGTGTGTGTGTGTGTGTGTGTGTGTGTGTGTGTGTGTGTGTGTGTGTGTGTGTGTGTGTGTGTGTGTGTGTGTGTGAATATAAGGAATAACATTAGGCGAGAGTGTGTTTGTGATAATGTCAATTCTACGAGTTCATTTACCTATAGTGGTACCATACCGTGACGAACTTTGTAAGGTGATAAGGTGATTATTATGCGCTATAATTATAATTATATATTTATAATTACAATTATCAGCATTAATAGGTGTTACATAAATACTTTACTTCAGCTCAAATGTCACCAATACTGGCCGGAAGATAAAGCTACTCACTCTTGTGGTCCCTTGACAGTCGAAATGAAATCGGTTAAGAACTTCGCAGATGGAGCAGGTTTACATCGTATAATGATCATTCGAACAGTAAGTGTCTGTGGTCACCCATTACCTGTTTGTGCCTCGTATATATTTCACATTTTTCCACAAGATTGCCCCCCTTTTTGTAGATTACTGATAAATTCTAGCGTAAAATTCAAGGGGCACTTTTGCTCGATTTTTTATCAATGCCTGAATAATCAAATTTTGTATTTTTGCAGCAAAAAAGGCGATGACGAATTGTAAAATTAGCCAGTACAGATAAACAACATGGGGATAGTCTATAGAAGAGGATTCTGGGGTGAGGAAATTTTGCATTTTAACTCGACCTTGAAAATGTGCATTTTTTGGCCCGTAATATTGATAAAACATTCGTATTTCATTGACGTTCAATTTGTAATTTAGGCTAATTAGACAAAATGGATACTTAGAATAGTTATGTATAAACAAAGTCATGTTTCAGTTATATTTTACATTCATAGCTTTATATTGGAATAAGTCACACTTATAATGGTTAATATAAACCTTTCATTTAGCTAGAATAACGCACATCATGTTTTCAGAAATAAAGTCACCCAAATTGTTGTTTGGGGATCGACTATCAACTAGCACTTTCAAACAACAAATATCTTTTTAATCTTAAAATCTTCAGAAGAATGAAAATGAAACTGTAATTTTACAAAAGTGGCCAGTTAAGGAATAATCTAGACTAACTGGGCAGAACTTGCAAATGGGGCAGAAGCTTCTTATTGGGCAAAAGCTCGAGTGAAATTTATGCAGAAGCCGTTAATCAGGCTAGAGCTTTAATTGGGAAACTTCGTGTAGAAGCTGCTAATAGGGCACTAGTTGAAAAAAGGTAAATTTTGCAGTCATGTTTTCAATTGGAAACTAAAGGTTTGTCCCCTTTTAAAATATATGTGCCAAAATGTGCAACTAATATCCGGCAAATTTTGGGTCGTTTTTGCCTAAATTTTGACATCACTCTTGCCGAAATGGTGCACTTTGATTTTTTTTTTTTATCACAGAACTGTATAAACGTGTACATATATGTTTACATTTATATTCAGTATTCTTGTATTCTATAGTTTCATGTCATTCTTTAGATATAAGCTGGAATTTTTGCATGTCAAATGTATCAAATTCTTTCATTTCTTTCATTCTTTTAGGTCTTTTGGAATATTTTTATAGTGAGGTTTGGAAATTATTGAATGACATGACGATATGCATGGTATTTTACGTGGTCAAGGATGTAATTTCTTATTTTTAATCGAAAAAAGCTTTCACAGATGAGAACTGTTCACCAGTTTCACTTCACCACATGGCCAGGCAAGGGCGCCCCGAAAAACACAGCATCGCTCCTTAAGTTCCTCAAAGGAGTCCAGAAGCATCACGTTGGCAATACATCGCCATTGCTGGTACACTGCAGGTGAGGGTAGACTGGATGTTACCTTGGTTACAGACGCTGAGAAACCGTCTAAGGTGTTGTGGAAAGCAACAAGTTGTAATATTATACTTTCTCTTTTACACACATACATTTATCTATACTTACATATCAATTGATTTATTTACTTCATCAATTCATGCAGTTTAGTTATAATATCCATTTTGTTTCCTATATATCCATGTTCAATTCTGATATTTTCATGATCGTGATATATGCATACGGAAGATTTTTCCATGGGGGTGTTCATCCGCGACCAAATTCTCTGCCCAAACTTTTCCACAGTTAGGCCAGCCGCCGAAAATTCTCAACCCAAAATCCTAGGTCCACAATTTGTCACGGTCAGGCTACCAGCCGAAAAGGCGTTCGGTTGGTTGGGGGTGGGGTACGCCTACATGTATGATCGTGACTATCAATCGGTCTATGGTTATTTACATGTACATTCAACCTTATTTTTCAAATTAAGTAACAAGAGCTTATAATGATAGATTGCAATACAGTATGTTGCAAAAGTCAAGATATCTTCACAGTAGGTATCATTACAATGAATTAACCAAAATTTATGCTTGTATCTCGATATATGTTTCCTTATGACATATCGACAGTTTCAGTGTGATTATTTGCAGTTTATTGAACGATGCATTATTTTCCACCCAGCAGAATATTCAATTTAAGTTTAAAGATGAATTCGTATTTTCTACAGTGCCGGAGTCGGTCGAACTGGAGTAGTTATCGCTATCGACAGTATCGTGGCTGAAGCTAAGAGGACGGGACTGGTGGACATTTACAACTTCGTAGCCAGGATGAGGGAACACCGCCCTCTCATGGTTCAAACTACAGTAAGTTGTAGTGAAGTTTTGTGGCTGTCTGTTTGTCTATAGTCATCTATTATAGAAACGGCACCAAAACCTGACGCATTTTCTGAGCGTAGCCCGGAGGAGGCATGGTGAACATAGCCCGTAGCCGGGCGATCGACCGTCGCCTTGCTGGTATACGTACATACGTAACTGGAAGACAGTGTTCCTATCACTCGCTTGGCTGTAGATAAAAAGTCGCAGCCGTTACCGCGTTCTCATTGGCTATTCGTCGTTGTATTTTTTTGCGAAACATTGCGAAACATAATTAATCGCGTCGCTCGAAACTACAGTCACACAACAGGTAAACTTTTGCTTTGCTTTCGCCAGATCTAAGTTTTTGGTGTGTGTAAATGTGTTTTTGGTAAATGTGTTTTTGGTCGGCCGGCCCGGCCGGGGCCATGAGGCATAGGGCCTATCATAGGGGGAGTGACAATGTTGTTGTGCTGTACTACTACTAGGCTGTGTGTGCTGTGTTGTGTCCATCACCTGTCCG
>JZLH01S0154099.1:1383-18072 GCA_001188425.1 Eucidaris tribuloides
CATGCGAGCAGCTCCCCATACTTACGTAATGTAAATTCCATAAAATTTAAATGGTCAATGATAATTAAATGGGATTTTTTCCCTAAAAGCCTGTATGAAATAATATTTCTGATAATATATTGAATGCATAGGTAAAATCCCTTTTAAATTTTTTGAAAAAACGGCCCTTTTTTTAATCATATGACATATGGGGAGCTGCTCGCATGTGACGTCAGTCACAAAATTAAAACTTTGATACTTCATAACTCTGTTGTTATTCTTTGGTGGATTTTCGCCAAACTTTCATTAATGCGTTTCTCTCATTTTTCTCCTTTTATTAAAACCAACTTGACGTCAGGGTGAACTTTGCTTTTAAAGGGTGAAACGTCCAAGAATGTCAAGTATTTTATTCACTCTTCACTCATGTTTCGTTATTGTACCTTTTTTTTGTTCTTATCGATATTATAATGTGTAAGTTTGTGTGTATTGGTTTCTGTTTTAATGTATATTGTTTGATCTTCTGTATATTTGTATTTTTATGAGTGAAATAATTAAATTCAGTTCAATTCAATTCATTCATGTTTTTGTCCTTTAATTCCCTCTAAGTATCCGAAGGGAGGGGGAGAAGAGACGAATTCAATTCACTCATGTCACTGTCCCTTAATTCCTTCTCGTATCCAAAGGGAGGGGGAGAAGAGACAAGATAGAGTTACACAGCGGTCAGACTCAGCGATAGATCTGTTTTACCGTCTGTCTGTCAGGATGTTTTCCTCGTTTCTAAAATAATCTGGGCGGTGGATGAAATTAGGTTTGAACTGTTTTGGAGAGGTGAAGGTGGTCCGCGCCAACATCCGTCATGAAAATGAAAGACAGAAAATGCACGTCATGTTGAATTAGGTGAAGAATTTCCTTGTACATAAGATGGTTACAAACAGACACGGGAAAATCGAAAACAAAAACGTACGCATACATCATCAACAAACATAGCCTACAAGTTACCCCATCAACAGTTAAGTGTGGAGATATGACTGTGGTGGGGGGGTGGGAGTGGGGCAGGAGCGGCGCCATGGTAAAATCTTAGGGGGCCGAAAAATCTGTCGGGGAAATTTTGCCCGCCCCAATTTTTTTACCTGCCAAATTACAAGCCAAACATCATCCGACAAGCGGGGGGAGGGGGCCGACGACGACCCCCCAAAACGTTTTTTTGCCCACCATTTTTCATCATCCGACAAACGGGGAGGGGGGGGGGCGTCAGGGAGCCGACGACCAAAACCATTTTTTTGCCCGCCAGATTACAAGCCGAACATCACACGACAAGTTGGAGGGGGAGGGGGGAGAGGCAGGAGGCCAACGACGACCAATTTTTTTGTCCCCCTCCCCTGTGGCGCCGCCCCTGGGTGGAGTGTAACTGATTAAATACATATGCAATCATAATTTATAGGGACTACAAACGTGGTAACTGACATACACAAGACGACTAGGATAAAATGTTACATTCGCACACTACACTTTTTTTTTTGCCTTGCAGAGCAAAATAAATCAGAAGAAACCAAGTTTACACAAAGGTTATCACTTTATTTTAGAATATTACATGCACATTTCAGATAATTTTCATCAAGGCTACGAAAGACAATAACGGAATAGTACTATACCTAAATTGTGCAGCTGAGCTATTAGCCAAGTGGTATACTTTATTAGTGGCTACAGACATAACTGCTTCCCCTGAAACAAAACTACTGCTGCAAATAACTGAATTTAAATACCTTCATTAAATCAAAGAAACCTATTATATCCCCCTCAAAAAAAAATAAACAATGTACGCGTGCAAGCGACGTACGCTCAATCATCTTGATTTGGATTTTGTGGAGATAATTAAATACAGAATATTTTTGAAAAGAGAAAAAAAATGCATAATCGTATTTCCTTAATAAATGGCAGTCCTATAATGTAAACATTGCATTAATATTTGAAGGAGATAAAATTATGACGGTATTATGTCGAAATTGTAAAAAAAAAAAAAGTTCGTATTGTTGCACAATAATATATTTGCAAATTCTCGTTTCAAAATTGGGCTTCGAACAATCGAGATTAAGTTTCTCAAGAGATCCCAATTCACTTGGCAATGTACCAGAGTTGTTGACTCGAGTCGGTGACTTGGACTCGAGTCAGACTCGAGTCGCCAATTTTTCTGACTTGTGGGCAAATGACTCGTGACTTGACTTGACTTGTGAGCGAATGACTTGTGACTTGACTTGACTTGTGAGCGAATGACTTGCGACTTGACTTGACTTGACTTGTGACTTGACTTGACTTGACTCGAGACAGAATGACTTGCGACTTGACTTGACTTGACTTGAGAAAAAATGACTTGCTAACAACACTGTTAAAATCTCAATGCAAGTACTGGTATTCTTGAAAATAAGGATTAATGCACATGTACATGTATGCATGATTATGAGGGAGGTATTTTTTTTTAACTTTCTTTATTCTTGGTCCATATGCACCCTCTAGATGTCCTTTCTTTTATTCAACAGCCATCTGAATAAATGTTTTCTCTGCAGCAAAGACTGTGCGGAGTTGTTTATTTTAGGGCAAAGTTTTTGATGTTGTTGACTTGACTTGACTTGCGACAAAATGACTTGCGACTTGACTCGACTTATGGGCAGATGACTTGTGACTTGACTTGACTTGAGACAGAATGACTTGGTTACAACAGTGCAATGTACTTATCAAATGGAGGATTAGACTTTATCATCAATTTTGAAAGATCATTCATACAGATAAGAGGTGAAAATTGCATTATTCAACCTAATGTTCGCCTAATCAATACAGTAGATAATGTATATACTAGGATACTAAACTTCATCACAAAAAACAACAACGATTTTATACAATTTTTTTTTCACGCGTAGTAAGCATATGTCGATAGAGGGCAGCATAGCATGTCTCTGGAACACCGACGGTTCTCGGTTGTAAACTCGTGATGTGCGATAATAATATTTTGGGTGCAATACAATGATGTATTCATCATAAAGCGGAGCCGATGTTAGCCCCCTTCTGGACTGCACACCACCCAAAATTCAAACTTACAGGTAGATTTTATCGGACATCAGAATATGGCCCACAAGAATGTCTGAGATTGTAAGTAAACGACTATTTCTATTTCATCATTCTTTATTTTCCGGGAGAGCATGTCCCCAGATCACCAACGCTGGCAGTTGCCTGGCCAGTTTATGTATAACGTCCCCCTTCATAATACGATCAATGGGAACACGTTTGTAAAATCAATAGACCATCACAAGGAAGTTTGCGTTGTCGTTGGTTCCAGTATCCATTTACGTAATGAGGTGTATTATAATATTTATATGATGATGATGATGATGATGATGATAATAATAATAATAATAGTAATAATATTAATAATATTAATAATAATAATAATATTAATAATAATATTAATAATAATAATAATATTAATAATAATATTAATAATAATAATAATAATATTAATAATATTAATAATATTAATAATATTAATAATATTAATATTAATAATATTAATATTAATAATATTAATAATAATATTAATAATATTAACAATATTAATAATATTAATAATATTAATAATATTAATAATATTAATAATAATATTAATAATATTAATCATAATATTAATCATATTAATAATATTAATAATATTAATAATAATAATAATAATAATAATAATATTATTAATAATAATAATAATATTATTAATAATAATAATAATATTAATCATAATCATAATATTAATCATAATCATAATCATAATCATAATCATCATCATCATCATCATCATAATCATCATCATCATCATCATCATAATAATCATCATAATAATCATCATAATAATCATAATAATAATCATAATAACAATAACGATAATAATGCATTTACATAACGCATTTTCCAAATACAAGTTAAAACGCGCTGTCTTAATTAAACAGATGGGATTTGAGTTGTTGTTTGAAGAGACCGAAGTAGCGTTGATTTCTGAGATATTGTGGTAGTCGGTTCCGGAGTTGGGGAGCAGCAGATGACAACGTTCTTTTCACCAAGCGTAGAGAGCATCAGATGGGTGGACTAGCGTGATGCCTTGTGAGGAGCGGATAGAGTACCTAGATGGTTGGCTGATTGTAACGAGTTCAGATAAGTATGGAGGAGCTAGACTGTGGATGCACTTGAAGGTGAGAAGGAGTATCTTGAACATGAACAGGTATTGTTTGGAATTCATGGTTATTAATACCAGACAAATTGCAGCTCTAGGGACATTGTGTGTATTATATTGGGCATAGAATTATGCTCTTTCGGCAGTGAACAGTTAAGTTTTTAATAAATCCCCCATCACCAATCTCCGTTTGCACAGATTTCAGTTGGTTTTGGAGCTTGCTTGTAATAGCTTCAATTTCAGTTTCATTCCAGTTCAAAGGTCAAGCTGGTTCCCGCCATTTTCTCCTTGAACACTTCGTCAAACTTGTCACTCTGGTTAACGGTAAAGTAGTTCTTCCAGTCCCCAACGATCCCTGAGCAAAATCATATGAACGGAGATGAATTATAAAAACAAACAAACAAACAAAGAAAAACACAAAAAATGCCAAAATACTGACAATACATGTAGCAACGTGTCGTCTGTCCAATTACATAGGCCTATATTTTTTTATTTATCTACTCTCTAAATGTCACAGAGCTAATTCCCACTCCTGAATGAGTGTGATTAGGAACAACTCCTTTTGGAGCTAAATTTCGGAGCTAAAATTTTAAGAGAGTGGAAAATGACCTAATTTGAAAGGACGGATTGTTTTCATTCTCTTAAAGGGAAAGTCACCCTGACATCAAGTTGATTTTGATAAAATCGGAAAAATGAGAGAAATGTATTAACGAAGGTTTGGCGAATCCATCAAGGAATAACAGATTTATGAATATTTAAAGTGTTAAGTTGTGACGTCACATGCGAGCAGCTCCCCCAATTGTTTGTTATATAATTCCATAATGTGTCGTTTTCTCAGAAAATTGAAAATAATTTAACGTGTGCATTTAATATATATTCAGAAACATTATTTTATTCATGCTTTTACGAAAAAAAAACATTAAATTATTATAAACCACAAAAAAGATGGCAATTTAGGGAATTTGTATTACGTGACATATGGGGAAGTGCTCGCATTTGTCGTCACAAAATTAAAATTTGAAACTTCATAACTCTGTTCTTCTTTGGTGAATATTCACTCAGCTTTCATTAATATGTTTCTCTCGTTTTTCTGCTTCTTTTAATAACAACTTGACATCAGGGTGGACTTTCCTTTAAAATTTTAGCCCAAAAGGAGTGGTCCCTAATCACACGCTTGAAGGAATGGGAATTAGCTCTGTGACAGGTATGGTAAAAGTTCTTACTGAAAGTAACTTATCAATTTCTTAACAACAGACGACGATCCTCTTTTACGCAGAGAAATACGAGGCTATAATACGCACTGGTCATGCACTACTGATCTCACGCCGCATTGTAGGAGCATGTCTATTGTTTGCATTCACACTCGAACGCATAATAACAAAGACACGCGTGGATTTCTCAGTGAGAGAAAATCGTATCTGTGATCGTTTTTGCCAATTCCGCGGGCCTTCTCCTAGCCGATAAAATTTGATTCTTACATTTTTAGAATCCTCAGACTTCCTTCTACATATCCTCATCGTCAATATATTTATAGATCTCGCACTTTCATTTTATGAAGCAGCAAAGACAGAAAAAATGAAAAAACGGGGATCTTCCACGAGATTTTTTTTTGCCAAAAAGGAAGTCTTTAGACTCAATTCCGCGGGTCATATCGTTGACTTTGGTCACATATTTTGATCTAACCTTAAAGAGAAATCTTTGATTATCATAAATCTCGTGTCAATAGTATATCAAGTTTGTAGATTTGTCACAATGGCAAAAAATGTGCCAAAAACGACGGTTTTAGTTCCAATTTACCATTGTGTTGCAAAACACTAGACCATGAAGAAAGTAAAAGATCGCTTAGAAATTGATATGAATAAATTATTAACTCGTTGGAGACAACAGACGACATATCTGGATATAGGAGGTCTATGGAAAATGCGTGTTTAGGCAAAATTAAACCCTTTTCAAGAGTAAATACAGGTATGCCCCTTTTAAACCTGTAAATATTAACTTATAGATTGTAAAATACATATTAAGCAAATACTGTTTTACATGGCTCCCTTCTTTTGTTTGATATTCATGTACAGCTGGTCGTTATTTTCAAATTTGGAATTGCAATCTGAAATTTTAATTATTTTCAGTACGGATGTCAAACAGTGTACTCGCCGACTTATTTTCCGGAATGAATACGTTTCAAATAAATAAATAGATAAATAAATGAACAAATGAATAAATAAATAAATAAAAAAAAATAAATAGATAAATAAATGAATAAATAAATAGATAATAAGTTAAAAACTAAATAAATAAATACATAAGTACATACATACATACATACATACATACATAAATAATGAACAAATAAATAAATGAATAAAAATATATAATGATATCTTATTTGCTCCATCGTAAGCATTTAACATAACATGTGATATAACACATAAAATGAAAGTGTTCATGAATCCTTTAATTTACTACACCCTACAACCTTCTGAAATAAAAGTGCTAAACCGAAAGTTTATTGAAATGTTGTATTCAATCAAACCAAACTACCCCACGAAATAATATACAAATATATACTGCCATTAGAGGGTCTGGTTAAAACTATGGGCCCCGAGGTGACTGCAATAGTACTATTTTGCTGAGGGGCGCAGCCCCGAAGCAAAATAGTACTACATGTATTGCAGTCACCGAGGAACCATAGTTTTAAACCAGACCCTCTAATGGCAGAATATATTTGTTTTATATACTGCATTCATATATTTTTGTTTATTGATTGGTTAAAAGTATGATTAGATCTACATGATAACACATAAAATTATTTAATAAAAGAATATAGTATAATAATTTGCTAGCACAGCAAAACGCTGCATGAATGCACGCACGCAATAAGGTCAAATCGCGTCGCGAGCTGTCGAGCTAGCTAGTCGGTCGCGGGTGGGGCAAATACATAGAGATCAGATACTAAGAAAACAAGAGCGCGCACTGCGTATACCGCGCGCGCAATGCTGCTGTGTGCCGAACTGTACGGGTCGGGCGCCATCTTAATCCGGGCAAAACGTGCACTTTGCCCGGATTCCCCACACACGACAGTATATTTACCGTGGGATATAATTGATCTTAACGGATATTTTTGTGAGAAACGTCTAAAGACTAATTAAAATTCGCGCCGATCCAAATGGCAACAATCTCGTTGACCCCCAGTTGTTACTTTAATAACTATTTTGGCCATTTTGAGGAAAATACAATTTTTGGTAAAAAATCAGATTTTCGGTCAAAAAACTTTAATAAAGAGGTTTTTAAAAAGCCCATACTATCTATACATATGCTCTGATTCCAGAAAATGCATTCTCACAACACAAAATTGCCCTCTTGGCGCATTGGTCCACTTTCTGCAAAAATCACAATTTATGATTTTTGGTAAAAATTTCATAATTTATAACGAGAACACAAAATGAAACAAATAACCAAATATATCCCTACTTAGTGTAGAAATGCTACGGCACACACCGTTACACAGGATAGGCTTGTTAAAACTTTTTCATTAAATGCTATGATTTGATTTATTAATTTTGACCAAAAGCTGATTAAAAAGTGCATTTTGACCCAAAATGGCCAAATTAGGCTAGTCGTAATGAAGTAAGTTGGGTTTGATACAGCATTTTTTAGATTCTGCACATACTTGACAGCGTTTGTACACCAATATAAGCTTATCTACAGTTACATGCATAATTTCCGATTGAAAATCGAATTTTTTACCAAAAAAGGATAAAAATCGTTATTTTTTCACCCAAAATGGCCATATATCTAAATTGGGGTATCATGGGTTAATACATTTATGCATAGGCTAAAATAAATATTATTTAGGCTTGTAAGACTTATTTCCGGGTTAAAATATTATTTTTGAACCAAAATCATAAAATGTTGGTTTTATCCCCAAAAGTGCCAAATGCCCTATATGTGGCAATTTATTTGATAAGAATGGATTTTCTGGAAACAGAGCATATTATACATAGATAGGTTTGTTTAAACCTTCTCTTTAATGTTCTGACTGAAAAATCAGAATTTTTACCAAAAAAATGGATTTTTAACCTAAAAGGCAAAAATAATCAAATATAAACAACTAGGATCAAATAGATGTTGTTTTGACATACGCGTAGTTTTATCCAATATTCTTCAACTTTTCGAGTCAAAAACTTCGGCTAAAAGCAATTATGGTTTATGTGCGTCTCTACGGAAATCCGGGCAAATGTCGACTTTTGCCCGGATTAAGATGGCGGACCGGCTCTACGTTGGAACAGTCCATTTGATCAAGTACGCCTCTGTGTTCTTAAGTATACATCTCTATGGGCAAATAGTATAGCGCCTCATCGTGACAGGTTTAATGTACTATCGGACTCGAATAATGTACTAGGACTCGATAAAAGTAGTCATAGAGTCCGATAGTACTTTACTATGTACTCTGCCCGCTCCTAACGACTGACAGAATAGTGTGGTTTATTTTTAATCAACGTGAATGTTGTTAAGACCAATCAATGAAACAAGAATATATGAATGTAGTATATAAAACCGAATAAGCATAAGTCAGCCCAAAATATGTGATTAAATTGAAACTATGAAAATCTAATTCAACATCGAATCAGAGCTGTTGGAACAAGAATTAAATTTAGATACAACGTAACTTAAATGACCTTGACTTTTACTACGTACCCTTTCTCACAAAGCTGTTTATTCCATACGCTTTGCCATAATTTGCTCCAAATTCATGCTTAGTTTCCGTTTCCAGTCGTTTGTGTGTCTTCTTCATTTCGTCTACCGTCGTGTATTTCACCACGCGGTCGATCACGTCTTCGCTCGGTGACAGATTCAAATGACCGGCCACTTCTTGGACAGCCTTCCTCGGGTCCTAGAAGTGAAGTCGAAAATTGGATGTAATTTCAATTGCCATGCCACTTTAAAATTGTTATAAAAAATTACATTATGGTAATTTACTGGCAGCCGGTTTGACGGTAAATCGGTGTATATTTCATCTGACTGCGTTTCCATGGTACTATAATAATATTAAATGTAAAACATTTTCAGTGATAATAATTATACTGTAAAAATTCGGTTGAGACTATATTGGCGTAGATTCGGCAGGCTCATTATTCATGAGCTCGGAAATCTCGCTAGCTGACTTTATTTTTTAAGTTTCGTTTGACGGAATAAACCTCATCTCCAATCTAATTAATAAATGATAAAAATAGCTTTGAAAATATTGCCTCCAACAAGATTCGAACAAAGGATCTTCAGATATGAAGACTGCCTGTCTAATCACAGACCTAGCTGCGATTCGGTGACGTACATTGGTAATTTTGTGAGCTTATTTTATGTAACCAAGTTGTTCCAAGGTTTTAATAGGGAGCTTTCGTTTTGCCATCGCGGACGAAAACGAGAACAGTGAGCAATCAAGCTAGCCGTTCGTCCGTGGTCCTTCCACAAGCAGTTTCGCCAAAGCAAAACGTAGAACGAGCGACGGTGCGTGACGTCATCAGCCTTCCACGTGTTGCGGTTTGCACCGACATCATCTGTACGGGCGCTGATTGGCTGCTGTCATCTGTCCATCCTCAACGAAAAATCCCAGAAATCCCGTTCTCGATTCTTTGACGCGGACAGCGATGCGGGGGTGGCGCATGCGCAGATCGATCTTGGTATCGGATTACCGTTCTTGAGTCCGTCCGTTGTCAAAACGAAAGCTCCCTACTGTCAATGAGCCATACGTCATCGGCCGAACGAGATTTAATATTCATGAGCCTGCCGAATCTACGCCACTATAATCCCAATCTAAAAATTCCAGTAATTCAATCCACGGTTATATTATGGATAGACTCTGAGACCGGGCCCTTCAATCACTCCACTCTGAATAGAGAGGAAAGAGCGCCATCTGTCGTTAAGAACCTGCAATACAATAAGACAGCATGTTTGATGTTTGTTAAGCATTATTTTGGTCTCTTTCGTGAAAACGCTATGAAAAAATAGTAAATAGATACTTTGTGAAATGACCCACGAATAAATACATATCCACGTTTTTTTTTTTCAATAAAAAGCCAATGACATGATTGGGGTGGTCCACAACTTGGGCTAAAACTATTCTAGAATCAAGTAATCAATGCAAGTATTTTTGTAGTCAAAATTTGACTCATTTTAAAAGAACTGCCACCAATATGCCTTGTAACAGACAAATTTGTTGTGTAGCTTTCTATGGGATTAATTTCTCTCGGGGTACGAGAGAAGTACAGTACTGCTATGTTCATGCTTACTTGATTTTCCTTAAGCAAACAAATTCAAGACAAAATTCTTCCAGCTAGGAGATTCACTACCGCTGGTTTATACGAGCGTAGACTAGCTGGTATAACTTTCAACCATTTTGGTTCTAGGGGCATATTTATTCCTCCGAATCACGTCACTGCCCTAAAGTCTATGAACAGGTAAGTAAACTTACCAGAAAAAAATATCTTCAGAAATTGAGGGAAATATACAATTTCCTACAATAAACACTTTCTGTTTGAAGTGTGTATTCAATTCGATATTCTGTTCATGCCAGCGTTTGGCAAACAACGAATAGTATGTGATTGTACATGTTTTCCCCTGATACAATTACCTTTTTCATGTCTTCGTACTTCATGTATAATACATTGTCTTCTTCCCTCATATCCCAGTATTCTAAAACGTGCTCAAACCACGAACCGTATACGTCTGAAACAAGAAGACAGAATAGAATACTAATCACATCCACCTGGATAAAGTCAACACCATGGCAGGTTTCAATTTTCAATATTTGTGGTGTTAAATGTGATACAATTTCATTGTTTCAAAATGCGATTGTTTATTATGTAATGACAATCACAATCAGTAGCGAAAATCCGTGACGTCATCATATTCATCAAGGGGGGATGAATGAATAGACCACCCCCCCCTTGGTGAATATGATGACGTCATGGATTTTCGTCAGTGATCACAATTAAAGGTAAATGACATGATTGGGGGTAGTCCTCAACTTGGGCTGAAACTACTCTAGAATCAAGTCAACTATGCAAGGATTCTCCTGTGAAAATCTTGTAGTCAAATGTTGACTTATTCTAGAATAAACAATGTCAAGATCACTCGTAGCACGGAAACCTGCTGTGTGGCTCTCTATGTGGCTTATTTTTATCGTCCCCGGATAAAATTAAGATACTCCTATGTTTATGCTTGATTCCCCTTAAGTAAACAAATTACAGACAAATCCCCCCAGGTGGGAGATCCACTCCTGTTAGTGTATAGTTGGTATATGTTTAAACTCATTTGGTTTTTGAGGCATTTTCAAGTGTTCCCAATCATGTGACTAACCTTTAAGCTGAAATCAACGGTTTTCAAATTAAACTCCCTGTCTGTTGTGTTGAGGAGATGTTACAGCCATAGACAAGTCCCTATAAACTAAAAGCTGGATTTCTGATAGACTCGACATGAGGGCCACAATAAGTTGACATGTTTGACTTTGACATGTTTGAGTTTTTTTCCCGGGGGAAGCACCAAAAATATTTTAGTACCATTTAATATTTTTCGTAACACTCCGACTTTGTTGGCGTGACGTGCCCGATGGCATTTCCTAAAGTTAAGAAGCATGGGAACAACTTCGAAAACAAATTAGATACGGAGTTTTTCTTAAGTGATTCTGCAAAGGATCTAGAACTTTTGTTTTTTCTTCAACGTTCTTCAAAAGCCATAAATAAATCTAAATTCTGTCACAATTACAATTGTGTGTGGGCCCCTACTTTAAATTGAAATTAACAAACAAGCAGTTTGAAAATAAGGACGTTTAATGAATGATTGAAAAACGGGTTAAATTGAAATGCAGTCATAAAAAAACAAAGAAAATAAACAAAAAACAAACAAACAAACAAACAAACAAACAAAAAAACATGATGACGTCTGCATGTCTTTGTATCTTCTCAGTCATCCAAGTAGTAGATAATTAACTTTGAAAAGTTAAAACTAGTCAACTGGACTTCCGAAGTTCCTCGACCCCGTCACGGGTAAACAGCCAATTGCCGCCGAAAATCACTCGGCCTGAAAAAAAAAAAATACCCGGAGAACGTCGCAACTAGAAAGCAAGTCCAGTTGACGAGAGTTTTAACTTTTCATTGAAGACGAGAGACAAGTTATCTCGTCACGAGGTCTATCATGGGAAATGCGTGTGCAGGACACCTTCTTCACAAAGTTATTTGTATGGATGTCTTACAATCGCCGGTGATGGCAGCATTGAAGTAACTGTTCCATGTGTCTCCGCTGTATCGTGGATCTTTCTGCATGAAGACATAGTACGACGTAAATACGTCCTTGGGATTTCTTGCTACGTAGATAACCTGTAAATAAAGAAAATGGATGGCCGAAACACAATGAACAACATAATGTAGATACTACATCCCTACTAAAAAAACATGGTATTACCATGATTGTACTATGGTATTACCATAAGTTTCATGGTAAAACCATGGTAAAACCTTGTGCATGTCCCCTCATACCCTCATCAACTTTCAGTTCGATAAATTTTGTTTTATTAAAGATATTAAATTAACATTGTGGAAGCCGCATTAAAAAAAAAGAAGCCATTTATATGACCTACATTATAGTGTTTGAATGGGCAATTAAATATCCTAGAATACAAACTTTGGACAGTTATGTTATCACTATAAGAATATGTACACTGAGATAAATATTGGTTAGTGAATTAGAGCAGTCCATGGTAAAAACAACCTGGAATGGCTGCTTATTATCATTTACTATCAATAATACACTTGTAATCACGTCCAACTCTAGAAGAGCTGCACCAATACCACATGCACAATTATTTGTGCTGCCATCCTGTAGACAACATTTCTCAAATGAATTAAGTTAAAGACACAAGTGAACCTTGTGGTGCTTCAATTGAAATAAAAGTCAAACTTTGATGGCTGAGCTATAGTAGCGCCTAAATGGACAAACACACATCCCAGAATATAAAGTTTGGAAAGTTATGCTACCAAAGGTCAGATATGCATGAATAAGCCTCACCCATGAATTACTACAGCGGTGGAATAAAAAATAGCCTAGATATACATACAGTAGTCTATGCTAGGAAATGGGCAAGGTGAATCCGGTTAACCCGAGTACTCAATAGATTTTTACATTTTTTTTAAAGCACTACATAATTATTTTGAAATACAATTTTCTCGGAACTTTTTTTTTAGACCTTATAAAAGATACTTTGAGCTTTTAGGATTATGTGCTCACATTTTTTTTTAAACTGGGGAAATAAGAATTAAAATACAAACAATACAGTTCACATGGCCTCAGACATATTTAATCCCATTTGAATATTTTACGGCTAATGGCCTTAACTGAAACGAAAGTTACACAATTATTTTGAGAGTTACGGGTCAATAGACCCATGGCCAAGCCCAGTTGGTTTTACTGCACATGGTTGGAAACTAGACATATTCCATTGGTTATTATCTTGTTTGTAGGAAAAAGGTGAAAATAATACGTCCCTTTTTGGCGCCTGATGCGGGGTCCCAGATTAATAAACTGCACGTAATAGCAGATCTGAATCTATAGACCGGCATTGACACGATAAACAAGGAACAAATATCAAGGCTCACAATTCTGACATTGTTATGTTAAATCATCCAAGGCGGACATTTTTATTAGTATTATTAAGTGAAGGAAAGAGATTATTGAGAGAGGTGAAAATACGATGTAATAGATTTTTCATTCGTCTCTCTCTGTATTTTAGATCGCAACTGCTGATTTATATATTTTTTTAAACAAACATGTCAGAAAAAATGAACCAAAATATAACTGGTTCAATTCAACCAGTTGTATTTTGGTTCATTTTTCTGACATGTTTGTTCAAAAAATATAGATCAGCAGTTGCGATCTAAAATACAGAGAGAGACAATTGAAAAATCTATTACATCGTATTTTCACCTCTCTGAATAATCCCTTTCCTTCACTTAACATGCCCAAGGGAATAAATGATGTTTTGGTGCGCTGCGGGAGGTGCAAATGAGATTCCCGGCCTTTAACATACACACTAAACAGAACAAATAATATACAAATAATGCACATCACTGAGGGCATTAGTTAAAATTATCTGCACGAGGTAACTGTGGAACAGTCTGAAACACACGAGGCGATAGCCGAGTGTGTTTTGGACTGTTTCGCAGTTACCGAGTGTAGATTATTTTAACTAATGCCCGAAAGAATGATGTGCATTATTTGTTTTATAAAATCGTCTCGTACGTCCTTGTCATTCGATAACAATGAAAAAATATGATGAAACGGTACGGTTAGACTGTAACGTTAGACCAGAGACAAGCCTTGACCTACCCGTTTAGACGTAACGTTACTCGTTAGGTCTAACAGTTACTGCCGTACGTGGGCAGTTATACGCTACGGCAGGGGGGGGTTTTGGGCGTGTGCAAACACCCCTTTTAGCGAAGGGAGCGGTGTTAAACACCCTAGGACAGCCCGTTGTTTTACCCGAAATTCACGGCCCCTGTTTGTTCGGGGACGCGATATCACCCGCCGCATTTTCTTAAAAAAGTGGGGTGGTCTGAAGATTGTTTTTCGTCTTTCGCCCGGCCCGAGCTATTGGGGTTTTCGCGCGACACGGCGCTGACCGGGAAAAATTTTGGACCTTGGATGTGCGGAAAAACAATTTCGTGACTACCCCCCCCCGCCTCCTCGCCCGACGGTATGTCGTGGGTTTCGGCAGACTTGCGTGACCGGACAAATCGTCGGAATAGGTTGTGTCGGGCGGAAGAAAAACCCCCGTTGGGCGAAAGAAATCGCTTGGCGTAGACGCTACATGGATTCATGATATTCTTAATGACACCGTGACTGTACACGTTTAATCAATTGCATGTTGCAGACAATCATGTTCCGGTAAAGGCCGGCAAGTATAAAAGAGTTGGAAGGCGGCGGTCGACTTAAAGTGCAGAGAATTTTTAGCGATGTCGGTTCTGTAGTGGAGTCGCGATGCCGGCGGGCAGGGTAAGGGTGGGAACTCACCCAAACCGGCGGAGGCGGTAACGGCACGCACTGCTGAACTGAACCTTGTCGAAGGGGCAATCTGTGGTGGGGAAGGGTCGGATGATGGCTTGCTAATTGCGTTCAGGAACTGCGAAGTATGCGTCTTAAATGAATTACGATGAAGTGCATCAGTGTCTGCTCAACAACTTCATGTATCTGTCTTTCAGTTTCTGACGAGCACAGCGGGGGGAGGCGGGGCGCGCCGCGAGCCCCCCCTTTCGCGAAAGATGATGAGCATTTGTGTCGGCCAGATTTTTCAGCGGCCAGTGGGATGTTTGTACGAGCTCGTCGGACATCACGGCTGATCGATCATGCGGCACTTGACAAGTCGACCGTACACGTACACGGCGCCAATGATCCTGCGCTTGGCCGGATGGTGTAGACTCGCGACAGTTCACTAATGAAACCACGCGATCGTGCGCACGCGTAGACGATACATAATGTGGAAAGCCACAGCAGGTCATTAGTACCGGTCATTGATCACCGCGTCATTATCAATGGGTGCATGGCCAATTTTGCCGATTAGGTAAAATAAAATGACGCTCGGTCACATGAGTAGGTCTGCAACAGGTCGATTTGATTAGGAGCGTAACGTGAGCCATATTGGTACTAATAGACAGAATGATGCTATCGAGTTAAGAGACACCCAAGATTGTCGAGTGTGCTGGGCTGATGGAGCAAAGGATGACGCTAAACCGTTTTTGTGTGCATATAAGTCAGTCCAATAAATTTGACATTTTACTCAATACAAAAGTTATATACGTGGAACAGACTAAAGTTGTTCATGTGCAGTTTAAATGAATCACTGGAACTAACTGACTTTTAAATTCCGGGAAAAATCCCTTGATTCTATGTTCACACACTGCAAAAACTGGTGTGTTAAATTTTACACCAAGGGTGTTGAACAATATGCATACCGGAAAAGTGTTGATTTTCAACACCCACGGTGTTAAAGCCAATACTCTTGGTGTTTGAAATAATTCATTTAGTGTTAAAATTTTACACCACGTCTGATATTTATACACTGCTGCTCATAATTATGGAATTATATATTTTGTTGATACTTAAGCTCTTCCTCCTATATCGTCCAAAATTTTCAAGATAAGTGTTTTTTTCACTAAAAACGCAGTATGTGAAGCAATTTTGGATTTCAATAGATGACTACAGTAAAAACTAAAATGCATTTGAGCGACATAACAATTATATATTTATTCTTTTTAAAATCCACCAAAAAATCATGAAAAAGTATTAAATTAAACTAATTTAAAAAAACGACACAGAAAACAGATAAATTTGTATCTGATGACATTTATTACTATTAACATCAGAATAGTGTCTGTTACAAGTCTAATAACGCGCGTAACCACCACGTGACTCAACAATAACAACTACACCGCCATTATAAACACAGGTTTTAGTG
This sequence comes from Eucidaris tribuloides, assembly GCA_001188425.1. NCBI lineage: Eukaryota > Metazoa > Echinodermata > Echinoidea > Cidaroida > Cidaridae > Eucidaris > Eucidaris tribuloides. The sequence continues at coordinate 18,069 of JZLH01S0154099.1, forward strand.
TCGA
>JZLH01S0154110.1:23307-39371 GCA_001188425.1 Eucidaris tribuloides
TTCTATGTAATTACACTCAGACCCATGATGATGATGATGGTGACGACGACGACGACGACGACGACGATGATGATGATGATGATGATGATGATGGTGATGGTTATTACTATTATTATTATAATTATTATTATTACTACTACTTTGTCTTATTATTATTATTATCTATCATCATCATTATCATCATTACTCTTACTATTGCTCATCAAAGAGGAATTTGTGTTTGTCATGTACATGACATCAATGCAACATCACAGCATATTGACTTAAGCATCTTTTAATAGAACGATTACTTATTTTCCATTTTTGCATCAAAGTAAACAAAAGCACCTTCTGGGTCTGAGAATTGTTTCCTTCTCCCATGAGGAGAATATGTCGCATATTTAACCTTGAAAAGATATACATTCACAAACACACACGCACACACACACACACACACACACACACACACACACACACACACACACACACACACACACACACACACACACACACACACACACACACACACACACACACACACACACACACACACACACACACACACACACACACACACACACACACACACACACACACACACACACACACACACACCTTTAAACGTTATAATGACATAGATACTGTCTAAACACCCCCGACTATCTACTCCACCATGTACGTGTATCGCCTGGTAACTGGTTTATATCTTCACACATGAAACATAATTGTAAGTCATAGCACTGCGTGTCTTATTTGGTGAACTGCCAGATGTACCTCTCCCAGTAAATCAACCAATCAATCAATCAATCAATCAATATTTTTTTCTGATCTGAACCTGAAAACAAGAGTAGGTTTAAAGAGAATACACAGTACTGGTTGATTACTTGCAGAACAACAACATTTTAATATCAACTGCTTTCAAACCTTCTGTGAACAGAATGTATTCTGAAAATGTCACTATAGTACATGAGAGAGTAGTTGAAAACAACAGAACACTTCGTTTTGGACATATCTGTTACACAAATCCCCACTGCTGGCAAAGTACTAACACAGGAATCTATATGTGGGACTATGTTAATTTTTGCCATACACACTGCAGCAACGGAGCCTACTCCGTCGGGTACTCCAAACTGCCAATTCCTCATCCTTTTATTGCATATGAAGTGAATTAGTCCCACATTATAATGCACATGTAATTTACTCTCAGCTGGAAAATATGGAAATGTGAAATTTTGATGAAAGATTTTCCATCATCTACCAGTATTGCGTGTTCTCTTTAATTGTGGATTTTAGGGCTATGATCTATTTGAGGTTATTTCTGATCACTCATCTATCATCCAGCATAGTCTATAGACCAATGCAATGACAAAGCTACACCTAATAACTGACAGACAAAAAGAAGCTCAAGACAGGCCAGGGACGACCAATGGGGTTGCCTTGCCTGGCAATGTTTGCACCATTCTACAATCATCTTTATTCATACCCAGTCGGAGCAGCACTTCGAGGAATTTCTATAATGCCTGCTTTTGGCAACATATATTCACGGGCCCTACTTGCCCTTACATCTTGGACATGATTGGGAGAAATGCCTTTAGTACCAATCTCGTTGAAAGATACAGCAAAAATACACCAGCTGGAGTGTATCTCCTAGCTAGAAGGGTTTGACTTTAATTTGCTTACTTAAGGAGAATCAACCATAGACAAAGGAGCAGTTTATTTCTCTCGAGACCAGACAGAAATTAATCCCATACAATGTTACACAACAAATTTGTCTATCACAGGGCATACTAATGTTATTTAATATAAAATGAGTCAATATTTGACTATGTAATGTTCACAGTGGAATACTTGTACAGTTTACCTGATTCTAGAATAGTTTTACCCCCTAGTTTGGGACTACCCCCAATCAAGTGATTTACCTTTAACTTCAATACTGGCAAGAATTGCCAACTCCTGTTTCTGCATTATTCCACAAACTTTCATTCGAAATTACAACTGGAGAAATCGGTTAAAATATCTTTAAAATGTTTTTGAAATATCTTGAAATCGTTCTATAACGTATTGGTAAAATCAGTGTACAGCGGAATCTGTTTCCAAAGATCAGACCAGAAAAAATAATAATTTCGGGCATTATGTTCACATATATTTATTTGTATGGTATTTTTGTATTTTTCCTGCTAACTTTAGGGAGGATCTACTTCTATCTGCCCATTTTGCAGTTTACACATATACATGTCTGAAAAATGAAATCTATAAAATAAATGTAAATGAATTAAATGCAAGCGGTAACATTTGATTTCTTTCATTAGTTTAGAAATTTCTCAAAAATTAACATTTACATAATACGGGTGATTGTCAATTTCAAAATACCCAGGCCTATTTTACATTCTTAGATTTCAGTGACATTTTTTCTTTCATTTTGTTGCAGAAATGTACACTTTAAATACTCCCTGAACCTTAAATGTCAGATATTATGTAATTACTGATAGTTAACAAATTAATATTATAGTGTTGTTTCTATCACATGCTTGTACCGTGGGTGTATTCAGATTTCTTTGGGGGTCATAATTTTTTAGACCTTTTTCCAATAAAACTACAGCATAATGTAATAAACTGTCAAATCTTGGTGGGTTATGATCATCATTATTAGATCATTTCACAATGATGAAATGAAAGCAAACATGTGAAAAGGCCCTTGGCAAAAATATACTTTAAAAATGTAGACCCTTTCAATTCAATTCAATTCAATAAAGGTTTTATTTAAAATCAGGCATGGCAGCTCAAGTGCTGAATTGTGTATGATTTGCAATGTCTGCAAGTAAGAATTAATCAATACATCGAGATTTTTTTCTTTAAAAGGCATACAACTACGAAAGTATTGCAATAAATTAAAACGAAATTAAAAATAAAATCTAAATTCAAATTTATCAATCATACATTAACAAAATCCGAAATTAAAATTGAATTCCTGTATAAAAACTGATATATTTTGGTTATGGCAAGGATGACATGTAAATATAATTTCGAATAATTTTAAATAATTTAAATAATTTCTCTCCGTCAAAAAGGGGATATTCATTCAGAGATAAAGCTGTGGTGTTGTAATTATCAAGTGACATAATATAGTGTAAAACTGGGAGAAATGTATACAACTCTCACATGTTAAATGCACAGACAAGGTAAGGGCAAGCAATGTAGACATACAAACAAACAAAACTTAATAGGTATACTAAAAGAATAAACATTCCACCCAACACTCACACAAACAGACAACACACGACAGCACATACACAGAACACACAAACACACACATGTAGAGGCACACACACAAACACACACCCATTCACAAGCATAAACACACAATTACACTCAAACACACACACAACAATACACAGAAACATACAACCGCGCACAAAACTTAATTGGTATACTAAGAGATTAAACATTCCACCCCAACACTCACACAAACAGACAACACACTGACAGCACATACACAGAACACACAAACACACACATGTAGAGGCACACACACAAACACACACCCATTCACAAGCATAAACACACAATTACACTCAAACACACACAAACAACACACACAGAGACATACAACCACACACATACAGAAACGCACGCACAAACATACACACACATTTACACACAAACTCATTTCTCATACGCACACAATGAAACCCAAGAATGCACAAATATTACATACCGACAAAAAACAATAAATTATGCATACAACTCAACTCAGATTATTTTGTTGTATACAAATGGCCCAGTGTGATGATTTTAGACTACAGAAAAAAGTCAAAAGATATTGATCAAAAGATAAAAATAAATGGGGATTGGGAGGGAGAGAAAATATTTAAATTTACTGTTTCATGATACATAAGAGAATTGCGAGTATTTCTCGATGGAAATGACATTGTACATACTCATATTCGAAATTATGAATTTAATTGATTCAATTCAATTCAATTAAACTGGAAAAATAAAGAGTAAAGAGTAAATGTGTACACACAATACATAAATGAAAATGACATTGTACATAATCAAATCTGCAAATATGAATTAAATTGATTCAATTAAATTAAACTGAAAAGTATGAAGTGTATGTGTATACACTATAATGAGCAGAAATGGTATTACACCTAATCCTGTTTAAAAGTTAAATTGGTGCAGTTAAATTAAACTGAAAAGTTTAAAGTACAAGTGCAAACATTATAATGAATGCATGTGGTTTGAGAACTGACTTGTAAACATGACTAATCAAATCCTGGTATTAACACAGTTGATATGGATACGATAACAATAATACAAAGTATCAGAAATAATGTAGCGATTTAATAGTACTTATTCAATGTTATTTAAAAGGAAATTCAAAATATAGACGTCTCACGGTATACATGCATTCATTTTCCTATTTGCATTTGTTGAAGTATTAATAATTAACAGTTCAATGTGCTAACATTCCTAACAACATAACATAATCAACCTTGAATTACTCATTTAGCAATTTAACAATGTATGGTAAAGCGCTACATTGGAACCTGGTAGTTCTACACGGAAATTGCCTGTATTTGTTCCGTCCTCTCAATGAATAGTTTGTATTTTGTTTGACTGGCAACCACTCTTTACACAGTGGGGTTTTTTTCAAGTGATTTTGCAAAATCCAAGCATAGTTTTTTTACGTCTGTCTGCAAGACTTTGTAGAGAACACATATCCAAAGCTGTTTCATAGGTCGAATAAGAGTCGCCTAACATTATTTTGCATGCACGTTTCTGAATATGTTCTAGTTGTTGACATTGAACAATTGTTATACCAGCATTGAAGACGGGTACGCCATAATCAAGTATGGGCCTTATATAGCCATTGTACACTGTTATCATATCACACAGAGGTAGTTTAAATGTCTGTAAACACCTTAACATGTACAGTTTTTTGTTACACCGTTTGAGCAATTCGGACACGTGGGAATCCCGCTTCAGGTTTGCCTGAATAATGATTCCTAAAATTTTGGCTTTCTCAACTGAGTTAAGTATCTTGTCACCAACTGAGAGTGGAATAGGTTCAAATCGGTTCTTTGAAAAAGACACAGACATAACATAACATTTACCATTTACATTTACTTTGAACAAAAGTGAGGCAGGTCGGAGGACCCTCACGAGCCTCACCTCCCCCCCCCCCCTGCATACACCCATGGGTGAATAAATTCAATAAAAATGTGGCAAGGCAAACTTTTTACTTAAATACTTTTGTCGAAAATTGTGTGAACTTATAACTGTTTTAGGTTTACGGAGTAGTTATCGTGAAATCATGTTAAGTACATATCACAGAACTGTGACAGTACCATGATGGTAAGGCACCACGGTAGAATACCACAGCTTTGTGCCATGGCATTACCATGAGGTACAAAAGTGCATGGTATTTTTGGCACTACCACGGTAATACTATAGTTATACAATGGTATTATATTTGTAAAGTACCGTAGTATAACGATGGTGATATCACAGCATGGTACAAAAATACATGCTATTTTAGAGTATTACCAAGGAAATACTATGGTTATACAAGGTACTAAACCGTGATACTACCATGGTAGAATATCATGGTGTATTGGTGAAACTATGATGGTACGGTGGTACCATGGTAATACCATGGCAGTTTCAGCACTACCAGTATAGTACTATGATTATACCATCTAATACAATGCTAACACCATGGTATTAGTTAATAACGATGCATTAGCCACTGAATTCTGTGGAACGTAACCTGGGTACTAACCACAAAATTATATGGTATTATTATAAAAGTGCCCAATAAACTATATTTTTGTATTATTGTACACAACCATGGTATTATAGTGGTTCATTTATTGCATAGGAATATCTGTATATGTTAGATATTACAATGCCAGTTGTTAGTACGAGCTCGTGGTAGAGGCTTGCTTTTGCTTTTGCTGAAACATGTAAATTGTGTAAATAGATTGATATATGGAAGATGATATACTATCGAGGAACCTTATGCAGAGTATATCAACTAAGATGATTTTCGTTGGTGTTGCACAGACTTAAACTGTCGATTTAAATCATTATATAGTTTTAATCAAAGTCTCCCTCCACCCGCCCCCCTCCTCATGGGTGTTCATCGTGTATTTTTTTTTGAAAGTTTCATACCAATCACAAAATATGTAACTTAAACATACGACAATACTTACTAGGCACTAGTTCCCTAGCTGATTATAATTCATCAACCAATGTATTCATACTGAAATAACACTACGAAATGGACACAGTTCGGAAAGAAAGAAAGAAAAAAAGGGGAGAAGGGAAGAAAGAAGCAACTAAAGAACGAACGATAGAGAAAAGAACAATCCACATCTAAGGCTTGTCCTCATCTTCTTCTCGGTTGTAGTCTGATGTCACTGGAAGCATTTCGTAACCTGCTCGTGAGCTTTCGATCCCCACTATTTGGATGATTCTGTTTAAAAAGTAGAAATGAACGCAAATAATATTTGCTTGCATATTTAAATGACAGATTTAACCCTTACGGAACCCCAAATGTTTTGTCACTCGCGGTATATTACAAGTACCGCCCAAGTATTAAATGTGTGCGTAAAAAAAGGATATTGATATTTCGGGAAATAGTTTTCATTATATTCGCGCATATATATTTGACCTATCACCATGATACCCTGATAAACAGTTGCACATTTTGAGAAACTTCAACATTGAAAGAAAAATACTTTGGGTGAGAAATATAAATATTGAAACTGTTGCAACATTTGCAGGTCATAAAGCTTTAGATTTTTGAGGACACTTCGCTTTCATACTTCATATCATAATTGCAATATTTGGCTCTTTCCCTACGTTTGGGTTATGCGACTTTATCAGGGTATTTTGGTGACGGGTCACATATATAGAGAGAGAAAGTACGGCAACAACAGAATCCATACAACACCTTTCATAAATTGCAAGCCAGTATTCCCCCATTTTTTTCAAATATTTCATATCCTGACTTTTTTTCTTACTCCAAATAATTGGGAGAAACTTCACGTGGTAAAAAAATATAAACCCGACAAGATCACAACCCACCAGTAACAGCTACTTATTAGCATAAAAACATAATGCTTTATAAGGAAATAAATACTAATGACACTGAAGAGATACCAAATTATCTTTATGTACGAAGGCAAAGGCTGTTTTTCACCCCCATGTCATTTCCATGACACTGTGTTTTTATGCCATTTTATTCTATGTAAATGCCCTTTTTGTTTTATCTTAGCAATTTCTTCTTCATGTGACTCGTATACATTAATATAATTGATAAAATATTGGAACCTTGGAACCAATTTTTTGCAATTACATTTTAAAAGAAATTGTTCACCCAGTCAAAGTGTGAAATTAAATGGTTAAAGTTGTGATTTCTCTGTCATGTCACACCAAATAATAGGCTGACATTGCGGAGCTTAAATTTAAAATAAAAAATGTCAAACTTTGATATCTTAGCTACTGTTTAAATGAACAAATAAACACTCTACAATACAAACGTTTGGAAAGTTACACTGCCACTGGGAATATATGAATGAATAAATAATTTCCAATCCGGTGGAGAATTTAAAAAAGCCTATATCTACAAACAATAAGTATATGGGAGAAAATGGGTAGATAAATCCTGTCAACTTGAGTGCTTATATATTTTTTTATCTTTTTAAAGCCTAAATCATCATTTTGAAATGCATTTTCTTCAGGACTTCATTTTTAGGCCTTATCAAAGACACTTAAATCATGGAGGATAGTGTAGGTCACATTTTGGGCTTTAAGACTTAAAGGATCAAATATCGTTGGCATTTCAAAAACGTGTTACATTAAGACAGTAATAAGAAAAATGTTCTATTGTTTTTTAATCATCGTTACAAAAGTTGTTTCAACGTATACATTCGTCTTTTTCCGGATATGAACTGACCACGCGTGTGTCAAGCGACTTATCACATTACATGGGATCATTGTTACAACAAAAAAACTGAAAACCAATTTTGTACTTTGTCAAAGTTATTATTATTTCATATTCGTCACGCAGTGTGGCTAAATCTTTCTATCATTTCCATAATATTCATAGTTCCACTTACCCAAATATATAAGCTGGTAGACACAAAAATGCGGCACAAACGAAGTACACGAACGGATGATAAAACCACTGACTGGCGTGGTATATCTGTTCCATTACAAGTTTCCAGAAGTAATACGCAAATGGGTTCAGACAGCCCGCAAAACTAAACATTGTGCCTAGTATGTGAAATACAGCAAAAAAATGTTTCTATAAAATGTCCGTTACACACACAAAACAAACACACATACAATCATCGTCACACCATGCTCACACTATATGGGGTACCTCTTTGTCCTTGCCTTTTGTGTTCCTACTCCACAAAACTGACGGAATAAGGGCCACAAAATGGCTTTACACACACACACACACACACACACACACACACACACACACACACACACACACACACACACACACACACACACACATACCAGGATACGCATACACACGCCCAAACAACTTTGAATGAGTCGGGTGCTGATATTACAACAGAATGAAAGTGATAGGCTAACATTGTGGAGCTTCAATTTAAAAAATTGTCAAACTTTGATATCTGAGCTACATAGTAGTGTTCAAATGGACAAATGAACACCCTACAATACAAAAAGTTTGGAAAGTTACCCTGCCAATGGCAAGTTATGCATAAATAAACAATTAAAACTCGGGACGAGTTTTAATAGCCTAGGTGTACACACAGTAAGTCTATGGGAGGAAATGGGCAAGTGCATCTGGTCAACTTACGATTTTCACTTTTTTAAAGCACTAAATAATCTTTTTGAAATACAATTTTTTCAGGGCTTCATTTTTAGACCTCATCAAAGACACTGGTAGCATGGGGAAACATGTGGCTCAGAATTTTTTAATTGTGGTAAATGTTAGTCAATACCTTTAACATCATCGTATAGTATGTTGATGCTAATATTAATCTACATGTACTTCGTATTATCATGGTATTATGCTAACGCATGAAACCATGGACCCTAGTAGGGTCCATGATGAAACTAACATGATCGATCTTTTACCTGAAGAAATAAACTTTGAAACACCTGTGGAAATCAACCCCAGAATGTATACTGTGTTATTATTCTATGAGTGAACTCCATCTTAATTCTATTTAGTGTAAGTTTACGTGTACATTATTTTGAACCTTGTAAAACTCTGAATCAGGTTTCTTTTTTGTTTATCAACCTTACCATATTTTTGGTCTTGGTCGAGTCTTGATAAAGTTCCGTTTATAACCGGAAACACAAGATTCCCAACACTGCCCGCTACCACTCCTGTTTGAATGGATAACATAAAATGCACTTGTCAAATATTTGATATCATTATGTTTTTATGCTTGAAATAAATCAGAAATCAAGTCATTGCAAACTTTTAAATTCATAAAATATACAAACATCTCTGGAGCTTTTTTATGGTATTTCAGGGATAACTACAAACTACACAACCGTCAGTGCCACTCACTTTAAAACTGTAGAGAGACTTTATTGCGTGTTATATATATATATATATACCCTGCATAAACTGTACAGTGTATAGAATAGCTTTCACTATGAATTGCTTCGATTGCAATAGATTACGACTAGGGACCAATCCAACATTAAAGTGAATTTTTCAATCTTAGCGATTCAGATTCAATTTTGTTCAATCCATATTTCAATCGATTTTTTTTTATATGTCCCTAACACGATCCATTAGATTTACTTTAAATTCAATGAATTGTGAGAGTTAAGGAAGACTTTTAATTCATAAATTTTGTTTTATTCTTAAAGATATGTTCCAACATTCGGGTAATCAAAATTGTAATACTTCCATAGCTCACAACATAATAACGGATTGAATGGAAATACGTTAGAATGCCAGAGACACCTATAGCAAAAGTATTGCTCAGATTTCTGAAACTAGAAACATGACTAGTTTATGCCTCTAAATCATTGACATGCATGAATTACTTATGTATATCTTTATGCATATATTCACCTGAATATTCTACACGACGCATCAAGTGCCTGTTATAACTAATCACATATCTTTTGCGATAAAAATTTCCCAGATTTTTAAACCGTTTCAATGCGTTCAAGCTTGGCACATGACCTAAATTGTAATAATATGCACAAACTGTAATTATGAAGATGGATAATCACCTACAAATAGTGCAGCGCTGGAGGGCGCTACACCGGTAACGATAAAAGCGACCACCATGCAACCAGTCCCAATTTGCAGCATCCAAAGCTCCTTCATACAAAATTCCAGCGCTTTCATGACAAGGAGAATACCTGTAACAGATTAGAAATGCAAAATGATGTCATTATAATGGAGTGTAGGTACACGATGACTGAAAGAAAAATATTACACATCGTATAAGTTATGATTATTATCAATTACCACCCGTCCATCTTATCTCGTATAATTTACCTAAATATCTCTTTCGTAAATTTTGGAAAGCTCTAATATTTAACACACCCCCAAACAAGTCAGACAGGTCTCTATATTAAGTTATTATGTTTATCCTGATCTTTGTAATATGTGACCAAAATCGGGTCAAAATTAATCCCGTTTCCGTGCCGTATCCCCAACAATCCCCTTTCCAATTTAAACAAAGTTACACTGTTACAAAGCATGGAAAGGCGTTGTCTGTAGAGCAGATGGCTTTCAAGTGCACTGTGCACATGGAGCAATCAACATGCCCATTCCTGTTACATGTGAGTCTTGAAAAGGTACAGTGGACTAATTAATTGTTTGATTAACAGCAAAATAGAAGTCAGAAGTTTCAGATTCCATTGCTCTTCTGATACTACTAAGAATGTCAGGAAAAGTAATTAAATTTTGATTTGCGGATATACAAATAAAACATTAGGACTCCTTGTAATCTTCATGGCTTGCTAAAGATTAATCCTGATTTTCTTTCGATTGTTTATTTGGTGACACCGTAAATGACTCATTTTTGTTCCTGAGTTGGTACCGTAATTTCAAACGATGACTCACCGAAAGTATTCAAGAAAGGCTCAGCAACAACATAGTGTTTCTGCATTTCGAAGGGCCAGCATATGGGATAGGCTGACCCGTAAAAAACTCGTAATAACGAGGTGGACTGCCAAATGACCAGGAAAAATCCACAAACGGTAAGGCCGATAATCTTCCAGCGTCTTCTGGTAATATCGTGCGACATCAATGACAGGAAGTTCAAAAGAGACTCTATATCGCAAAATGACGATCAAATTGTATCAAATTAGAATAATTTCCATCAGATACAATCAAATGAAAATTAAAATGAAGTGAAATGTTACAGATGATAAATTGTAACGTTGCAGTTTACTCATGTACTCAAGAAAATAATATTCATACTAACACTCAAAGCGTTATTTGAAAGCTTTATTCCCAAAGGTCATATCACACCAATAACAGATTGTGAATGTCTTTTTTTTTATTAATTAATGAAAAATCCTGGGGTGGGGACCCCCGAGATTTTCGACTAGATTTTACATTACAGCATCCAAAGGGTTAATAAGGTGTTAAGGTTATCTGAACTATATCTCATCTATCTTGTTCACTTTTTCAAACTTTAGATCTGTTCCTCTGATTTCCTGCTGCCATTGTGTATTCCATTCGTGAAACAATTGCGAATTAACTAACCTTTCATTCTGTTTTTAACAGCTGCAGTCGAATTGACTTCCACGTGTATAGTTTCAGGTACCAGAAATGGCACTGATGCGTAAACCATTGCTAAGACATGGACTCCTAGAGTAATCCAGAAAAATCGCCCCGGGAGGACATCATCTAGGATGTTAAAATGGACGTTGCTAAGCACAACAGCTATAAGTGCGTTACCAAATTGCCCGGACGCAAAAACAATAACAATCCGCCATGTGCGATTCTGAGCTTTCGCTACATCTGCCACGTACGCCGACGCCATAATCATCGACAGATGGTACCCACCTTCCGAAGTAAAAAAAAAAAAAGAGAGATGTTTAATGGTGTGGATCAAAAAATCTGAAATCAAAACTCAATACAAAATTTCTCATATTTATTCATTATATTCTTCATATTATTACTAATTTACGTCACACAAACTGATTCTTCATCATTCACTCGTGTTTGCAGAGAATCACTAATATGCCATATAAACGTAAAACTATCATGTCATAGATCCGTAATATTTCTTGTACGAAATCTTATGCTTTTTGTGACCCACACTGTATATACTGCAAATAATTGCAAATCACGGGGACTTTGTTTTTCAACGTACTTGGCCTACGTAAAACTTTTCAAGACAACCGATTTCGTCTCTGTCAAAATATATGCCGGATCCCAATATTTCAAACCTTCTTTACATGTACACATTCTAAGTAGAATTTTGATTGTTTAAAGAGGAATCATAAAATAATCATCTGAAATATCAAACCTTTAACACCAATAATTTCCAGAGTTATCAGCATTTGGGCAACACTCTGACGGTGTTAAATTTCCCATCCAAACAACTACCACCTAGAAAATTACCCCAGGACAAATCCCCCAACTCATCCCCGAGTTATCACTTACGTCACTTCTACATGGGCGGAACAGATACATGTTCACTCCAACTCACTCTATATTCACACTTTTTTTAATACAAACCTTCACCTTTACCTTTGCCTTTACCTTTACCTTTCTTTGTTTAGATAGTAGGCCTGGGAGCCTGACACACGCAATACACATTACTGCTGTGTCTTTGCGTTATTCAATGCCACATAATCTCTGATTTATAAATTTCACAGGCATGGCTTTCGTAAGTACCTATGGAATAAAATCAATGATCCGTTTTCTTGTTAGATGCGCAGAAATGCCCCCCCCCCCCTCCCTCCCACCCGACCCCAACTTTATTGATTTCATGATCTCATTTCAATGTAAACACAAGGTAAATTAAATGGCGACAAGTAATTATAGATTGTCTTACCTGTGCTATAGCCCACGCCATCGGTGATGAACAAAACCCACAAAGGCAGTTTCTGATAGGTCATCACGAGACAAATTGCAGTCTGGAGAGTAGGACCAATTAGGGATACAATTAACCCAAAGCGTCTTCCAAATTGATCGCTCAGGGAACCCAACAGTAGAATGGCGGGAATGGCCAATAATGGTAACACGGTGTTCCTTATACGCTCAAATTTAGGGACATAACCCACCTCATAGCACGAAGAGACGTTAATAGGCCCATATGTGACGTTATAAGAAGGTGGAAAGTATGAAATAAAAGTGTACTGACTTTGAGCTTGCTGTTGTAGAACGTAGGCTATTGAGCACAGAACAAGGATAGGTTCCACTGTTATCCATCGTGACTTGGCAATATCTCGGCTTGAAGTTGAAGGAACCTGGATTACTAAACTGTCTCCTTCCATGGTTAAAACACGCAAATTAGATGAATTCTGCACGGTATAAACATATAACCAAATACGGTATATTGATTAACCTGACCAGAAGGGAGAGGACACGGGTGGATCACTGATTCAAAGTGAGGCAAATTTGAAGTAGTTCCGTGTTTTTTTTATCCATGTGTTTATTTCATTTATTGCACTACTACTACAACTATACTACTGATACTACTACTACTATTACTTCTACTACTATTGCTGTTACTGCTACTACTACTAGTAGTAGTAGTAGTAGTAGTAGTAGTAGTAGTAGTAGTAGTAGTAGTAGTAGTAGAAGTAGTAGTAATAGCAGTAGTAGTAGTAGTAGTAGTAGTAGTAGTAGTAGTAGTAGTAGTAGTAGTAGTAGTAGAAGTAGTAGTAGTAGCAGTAAAAGAATGGTAAAAAGGGGAATAATGATGATAATAACGTTAATATTCAAAAGAACATATGCTACCAGCTAAATAGCGTACAGATAACTTTTTATTGTGGTTTTTTTTTCATACAATACCAGCCAACACCATGGTCTTGAATGCTATTTATTTGACTCCATCACATTATCCAGGAATACCGCACTTCAGTTCTAACATGTCTAAGATGTACATTTCAGTCACTTTAATAATGACACAAATTTATGATGTGCAATTTCAATTTTAAAAAGTCAAACTTTGATATCTGAGCTACATAACAATGCTTTAATAAACGCATAAACATCCCAGCATAGTATGACAATTTATGTTGTCTCTAGCATGGTATGCATGAATAAACTCCCCCCTGATTGTTTGCTACGGTTGAGTAGCCTATGGGAGGACATAGACAACGTCTGGAGGTCACACTGGATACTGTAGATTTTTACTCCTTTAAAGCACTAAATGATCACCTTGGACCACAATTTTTCCACGGCTTCATTTCAGAAGTTTTCAAAGACACTTAGATCATGGAAGAAAACGTAGCTCAGACTTTTTTTTAAACTATAGTCATTGTTAACTTGTGTCTTTAGAATTATACTGCAGCATAAGCTATTGTTTGTTAAAAGAACGAAATAGAACGATAAGTATCAAAACATTTACTAGATCTGATTGCAGTAATAGCATTGTCATTTTTATGCTTTACCTTGTCTAGATGTTGAGGTATAAAACGTGTAAAGCATGGAAAGACCTGCCCGCACGGCAAAGATGTCCTCGTAATGAAGTTTGGTGAGGTATTCCCGTAATGTACAAAATTATATCAATGGCACCAATATTGGATACCATTTAACATGACACATAGGCCTATAGACTGGAAATGGTTGTAATATAACATTCGGTATATGCCTCGGGGTTTTATTTTCCCTCGAGACAATATTTCAAAATAATATAATTTCTCGAGAAAATAAAACTCCCTTGGCAGTCCACCAAATCGTACATTACACCCTTGTCCAGTCTGTTAATATATATAATATTATCGTGCCTTTACATGTCTTTACAGTGGAACAGCAAACTGCATATGACCGTGTCTCCATTTGTTATAGATTTGACTAATATTATTCCCTAAAGAATAGTAATTGTTTTCAATTTCTGTTTCGCAAATGTTGATAACCTACAGATTGTACTTACCAGCTACGGATTCCCTCACGAAATCAATGTGCTATCTGCCATCACAGCAAATCAGTATACTGCTAGTAAAATGATAAGACATCAACTTAAATAAGAAATTTACTTGATTGGTGGACAATTTATTTAAGTGACCATAAATATGTCTGTGACGTTATGTGTCCATAACTGGTAACATAATTGGTACGGATCTTAACATTGATCACGTATAGCGAACCGTACTCGCTCCAGTCACGTGATAAAAGAGTTTTTCATGTGAGCAATTATTGTACGGTACAAGTTTATTCTGTACCAAAACACATCGGAAAAGTTGATTGGTTTGATGAAATGCATGCGTGTGTGTGTATGTGTTTGTTTGTGTTTGTGTGTATGTGTTCGTTTCTTGTCTGTCTGTCTGTCTGTCTTCTTTGTGTGTGTGTGGGTGTATATGTGTGTAAGTAAGTGTGTTCATGGGTGTGTAGGTAAGTGTGTATGTGTATGTGTGTGTGTCTGTGTCTTGTCTGTCTGTCTGTCTGTCTTCTTTGTGTGTTTGTGTGTTTGTGTGTGGGTGTGTAAGTGTGTATGTATCTGTGTGTGGGTGTGTATGTGTGTGCATGTATGTGTGTGTATGTGTGCGTGTGTAAGTATGTGTGTATATGTGTGTGTGCGTGTGTGAGTGTGTTTGTCTGTGTCTGCGTCATGTCTGTCTTCTTTGTGTGTTTGTGTGTGGGTGTGCATGTGTGTGTATGTATGTATGTATGTATGTATGTATGTATGTATGTATGTATGTATTTACATACAGGGATCTCTTGTAAAGCAGGCCTCTGGCTTGAATGAGACTCACCCTGTATTTTTGTAAAATAAAACGTGAATAAATAAATAAATAAATAAATGTATATGTGTGTGTGTGTGTGTGTGTGTGTGTGTGTGTGTGTGTGTGTGTGTGTGTGTGTGTGTGTGTGTGTGTGTGTGTGTGTGTGTGTGTGTGTGTGTGTGTGTGTGTGTGTGTGTGTGTGT
>JZLH01S0154119.1:15973-29308 GCA_001188425.1 Eucidaris tribuloides
CCTTATATCAATATCATCAATACACATTTTTCCTGATAAATATAAATTATTACCTACTGTAGTTATCATGGATAAAATGGATATTATCAATATAATGCATTATATATTTTATATTTATGTGTCTATACTTGCTTAATCTGCAGGTCTGAAATATCTGTAATTTATATGACATATACATTGTATTATCTACAGGCCGATATACCGTATCTATCTATCTATCTATCTATCTATCTATCTATCTATCTATCTATCTATCTATCTATCTATCTATCTATCTATCTGTCTGTCTGTCTATCTATCTACCTATCTATCTAGCTAGCTATCCATCTATTCATATATCTATTTATCTATCATGTATATCTATCTATCCATAGATCTATCTATCTATCTATCTATCTATCTATATATATATATATATATCTATCTATCCATAATCTATTTATCTATCTAGCTAACGATATAGAAATATTTAAAATACTAATTACATTTTAATGAGTGAATTTTGTTGGCTTCTTTTACTCGATTTGGAGTTTAAGTATACAAATACATATGCTAATATGCATTGCAGTACATAATTCACTCGTTTTTTAAATGAGCTGCTCACACTTTTATATAGTGCCTTTAACTTGTGTATGAGTGTGTGTGCCTGTGTTCGTGAGCGTTTATTTTGTGTTTGTGCGTGTTTAACGAGTGTGTTTTCCTATAACATGTTGGTAAATGTCAAGGAATTCCGTGTCCATGCAAAATCACAGCTGTCTCGATACAATTGCAATGAAATTGAGACATATTTTCATAATAGATAAGATTTGTCGTAAATTTCCTGTGCAGAGTCAGGAGCAAAGGAGCTGTCGAGATCTTCAGCTGCCCCGTACCCAGTGGAGGGAGATGACGCCGTTGTCATGGTAACGGTACGTGCAGGGTCAATGTCAAGCAGAAATCGGGGTCAGTTCGGTTCGCGTGTGGTTCTAAATATATAACTGCCTTGCTCCGTCAGCGCGGTTTTATCCTGTTACAAGCATCGGCAAATCCGACGAATACTTTTGCCCCAAGTTCATTGAACCATTGTACCGTGGCGTGACAGCTGCTTTCGTGTCCTGTCGTCTGAGAGAAAAGCTGTTTTGTGCATTTGTTGCTAAAAACGGAATCCTCATTCCTTATTGAATGTGTGTTCCCTGTATACGTAATCGTATAACGTCTTCGCTAGCATAATGGTTGGCACTTCACACACGTCGAATTAACGGAAGCTTAGTTTATCTCTTTTATTCTGAACACTATACACTCCCTCAGTAAAAGTTGCCAAATACCAGTAAAGCTAACGGTGGCTCTACGATGCGAAAAATACCTCGACAATAACCTCTCTTACCTGTATAGTAAATACACTCATTGTCCTTTCGCTCTTATCCAACTGCATCCGTACGCACCGACACGATTTTATTGGTTAGATTATCCCACAAATTCAGCAAATTAAAGCAAACTGGTCAAATTAAAAGTCATCGTGATGTCACAATTGAAGTTTAAAAACGAAGAGGCCATGAATAGACTTGCAATGTTACTTAACTCTCCAAAAGTGAATAAACACCCTAAAAATAGCTTTATGGTGTGAAATGTATAGAAGGCTCGCAGGGGCGTCGATCCATGCTAAGTTTAATTGTTTTGTAGTGTTTTCCATTGCTTTTTAAACATACCCTTACATTAGCATTAGGCCTACATATTATGAATTTTTCAATTTGTCAAAATTATTGGGGGGCCGAGTCGATATGTTTGCCCCCCCCCCCAATGTTTTCATTGGGGTGGCCACTGCCCCCCCCCCCCCTTTGCCACCCAATGATCGACGCCCCTGAAGGCTCGGGAAAAGCACGTCGTTATTTTATATAAACAAATCAGCTATATAACGATTGTAAGTTCCACCTTTCAAAATTCATGTTCGGGATAAGTGATAGAGACAAGTTAATGAGATTCATCGTAAAGTATTGTCAATCAATTATGGGATGTGTTGGAGTAGTTTTGATGTACAAATTGTCCAACAAAGTGACATCCATCAAAATTCTGAAGACACGAAATTAGTTGAATTATTTTGGTACCATTTAGCCATTATGGATGACATTCGAAAAAAGTAGGCAATATCTACGAAACATAGGGGATATCGATAATTCTTGTGCTTTTGTCAAGTTATCATATGAACTTATATTTGAATTGTATATTTGACATGTATTGAAAGGGCTTTTAGTTTTTTATCATTTGTCAATAATTAAACTGATTTCATCAGAATGTGTACATGTTCGGTACAAAAAAATATGATTGTTTTATAATTTAGTTTTGTACCGTAACTTTAATTCAAATATTACCATCATTATCGAAATGTAAACTTGATTCAAATATTACATCACATTGCTGTATCATTGTCCAAATGTGTCTTTTCTGTCTCAAAATGAACAATAAAACATGGATTGCAACAAAACAAATCTCGATAGGTCGATAAAATTGTACGATCGTCTGCAATAAGTTCACCAAAGTAAAGTTCGGAAATACTTTTATCGAAAATATTGACATTTGTTGAATGTTTGATTGGAAACGCTAAGTGTATCTCATTATCGCTGAATCGGATGGTTAATGATATTTTGGGTGATGGTCTTATTTTAAACAGGAAACATGTTATGAAAAAATCAAATGAAAATGTGAGATAGTTGTTAACTACTTCTAACTATTAACCATTTTTAATGGTATTGCTAACCCTGATTTTGTAACTTCGTTCTACCATTTAATGTTTAGCGATGTAACAATAACTATTTCCGAAGAATCACTTTTGTGATGCAAGCCAACTTTATAGTCCGTGAAGGACCACCTGTGCTTTTATATCTGATAACTTTATTATCACCGAAAAGGGCCATAAAACCACCATCTCCAGTCATAATGGTGTTCCACTACGATTACTTTAAATAGTTTATATTTATGTGGTTAACGATTAAATCTAGTAGTATTCGTCAATAGGTTGGCCAGTATAGCGGGGTGGTCGACCAATAGGGGAGATTTTTTCACGGTGCGCGATTACGTATCCATGATGCTTTTGTCTTGGACGAATATGGCTTTTGTCACAGTTTTATTCCACGACTCCAACTGGACAAAAGGCCCTTCGTACCACTGGGTCTAGCCTGGCTTTTCTCGTGTATTGTCCACTCCTCATCTGATCGATACGATATCTACAACTAAATACAATGCTCCAACATTCTTCTCCGTGTTCCCATAAATATTTGATGTTCTCGAGTCAAACTCAACAACTGCTTGAGACTGCGAGTTTGTCCCGCTCGCTGGAGCTGCACCTAATCGATACACGAGCTATGCTTTAACTAACAGGACACCGGTTTTGTGTTTTCAGTTTGTATCGATCAGAATTTTGTCAGGTGCCGACTTGTGTTCAAACATCCGTAGCAGGCCCATCAAGTCAGGCAGTCAGTGGCTGACGGTGAATTGTCCCGCTGAATAAAGGCGCTTTTCATTCCGCGTTGTTCGCTCGTATACGGTGGGTGAGTCGAGCTGCTCGCAATGCGTTGCTAGGTACGCTATCTGACCTTCGCACGGTACCATTAGATAGATAGCATCTGAACTCCTTTACTTCCTGCGCTACCTTTCATCGTAGTCACTCGACATCAACTAGTGTGTATTGGATTATATATTCTATAGTGCCAAAGAACAACTTTTCGTCACATTCTACAGTGGACATATCAAATTTGTTTGTTTTCGATAACTTTGGATTACATCAGTCTTCTCCTGCTCGACAAAGAATACGATTGCTGTCACAACCGAGCGATCCGGGTGGAGTGTGTGTGCAAATCTACTTCGCGTCGAACTTGGCGTGACACGTGTTATTACAAAGTCATCAACTAATTGGACCCGTTATTAACCGAATATTTACTTTGATAAAAGTCATTGTTTGGCGTGACACCTCTTCAACAGCGCACTACACGTCAACTTATCTGTTTAATAAATTGCTTCGGAAACTGGAGACTTGCACGCAGTCATCTTTCTCTATCATAATAGCATCACAATCGTTCATTCTGTAAGGGCTGTGAAAAAGGATTCATTATGTTTCTACGTATGTGTCTATAACGCATCGCGATGCCAGACTAGCAGCCATTTCAAACAGTATGTTTCCAGGTGTTAAGGGCATGGGAATCCAGAGCAAAATGCGTGGAGATACGGAGACTCGTACTGAGATGGGGGAAGCCGACGTGTGCAATGACAGCTTCCTGCCGCCGATCGATTCCCGCTGGTGTGGGGCCAGCGAAACGAACGACGAAGCCAATCCGGGCGATATCGATGACGATGCCGGTGATCGAGGGACCGCTGCTCAGTCAACGCCGTCGTCGCGTCGACGTGGTGGTAAGAAGTCGGGACGATTCATCGTTAATAAATCGTCGATGTCGGATAGTTTTGTGTTGCCGAACATCGCCAATTTTTCACCCGAACACGATGCTGAATTTCGACTGAGGAAATCGCGGACGGCCGGGTCACAGTGGAGCCACGGGAGCGGACCAAAGCGAGCTCGGGCTGGCATGCCCGTATCAAAAAGCTGCCCCATCTTGAAAAATCGTAACGGATATCGATGGCCGAAGGACAGTTCGGAAGATGATGACGACAATGATGACGATGACGACTTCCTGTCGTTGTCCATTAATGTACCGATGCGTTCGGATATGGGAGATGCCCATCGCGATGAAACTAGCAAAGGACATGGTCTGGTGAGATTGGAGAAGCCGAATTCAAAGATGACGAAAACTATATCAAAAGCCAGCAACTCGGTATCAAAGCAAACCACGGGAAGTGATACGAAGTTACCCGATATATTTGGGAATGATAGATCACCGAGAGGAAACAAAGATGGTAATAATAATGGGAACAATGGTAATAATAATGGGAACACAATGGTGCCAATAATAAACGGAGGACACGAAAGGATGTTGTGCAAACCAAAATGGAAACCGACTCCGATGGAGGAGGAGGATGTCAGATGGATTACGAATTGGATGTGTCGCCATGGAGAGGTCAAAATGATGATGTTAACCAGAAGGATAAAGATGTTGAAATGGTAACTGCGGAGAAAAGCCACCGAGACAAAGGTAAAGGTGATACCAGTAAACCGAAAGGAAAGAAAAAGGGACATCAGCGACCGCCAGTGACTTCAAAGAACAGTGATTTAAAATGTCGAGAATGGCTCGAGGAATCCCACCACTGATCTTATAAAACGTTGCCATAACATACTTATTTATGTCTCAGATCATGAGAGGTGCGTGTATGTAAAATATGAAGTATATCAGAGATAAATTAACTATCAAAATGTATCAAGTTGAATATTTATATGAAGTGACATTTTAGCACACAGCATGAAACTAAGATGTAATCTATGCGACTGCAATAACTCAATTGTGAATAAGTGCTTTAAGTTTCTGACACGCATATTCAGTACAGTGTATACAACAGGTAGGACTGGTTGTTGACCACAAATTATTCTTATTTCATGTGGAAAACTTTCAACTCACAAAACATTATCAGTCTGAGTCTGATAGTAACTATAAAGAAACTGCATGCATTTCCATGGATGTCCAGGTCTTGTGATTTTGTTAGTTGTATAATATTTAGTGAGAGTTTTTTCTTCACGTAGTCCAGAATGTTCACTCAAAATTAACGCAAGGTTGTTTTTTTTTTTTTTTTTACACAACGGTTTGTTAACTGTTTTATAAGCCGTTGCGATCCGATTGGTCTATTTTATCCCCTGACGGTAATTACAGGACTGCAAATATGTGCATCAATGTATTTGCCTGTATAATCTTTACAAGGATTACTGTTTGAGCTTCGTGCTAATCAGATAATGTTGTCGTCTTTGTATTCTGTTTACAAACGTTGCTACAGCTTATCGATATTATGCTGTAGGGGGCTGTAAGAAACTGTAAGTTAAAGGACTCGACCCTTATGTATTTCTTTCTAAACCCCTACTTGAGTCATGTCCAAAACGTGCCTCCTGTTTCCAGAAGACCGCATCGATCACGATTTCGTGCAAGGCTTAAATAATTACAAATCCTCTTAAAGCATTGTCACAGTGGTTTTAATAGGCTCAAACATCACACCATCGATACCAAGATGGCGGAACTTTATTCAAGTTCACGCGAAGTGTATGATTAAGTAAACGATCGGTGTCCAATGCGATCGATTTTATCGAACGCAGTTGCTCACTTGAACTTCTTGAGTTTTCCCAACCCCATTCTTGAGAATTCCAAACCCCAGAGTCATTGCTTCATGTACGACGCCATTCTATTCTAGTCTATTGAATCGCGTCACCAAACGTGCGTTTCGTTTTTCCTTGTTTCAATCTCAGTAGATTGAGTGGGGTGTCCAGGGGGCTTAGAAGCCACCCCAAGAAAGAAAGAAAATGGCTTGTTATTCGCAAGATAGAAACATCGGTTTGCAAGTTTTCCCCAAGAAAGAGAAATTGACTTGTTATTCGAAGTTGTGAGATTGTTTTGTCGAAAGACCCTTGTTTTCTTGTCTGTTCTTGTTTTCCGGGGTCGATAGACAATCATCTTGATCCTACCCCCGGCGTCCATCTTTTTTTTCATTCACACTGACACTGTGCAATAATGCTGTTTGTGACAATTATACCCTTTCAAGTCGTAACTCGAACAGTAAAAACATGTATTCATTGCGTTAACGGTGTTGTTGTTTATCACTCTCTGAGAACACATTGTTCTGAATGAAGTAAGTAAAATACGTGAACAAGGCACATGAAGTTACCCAATATATAGTGTCCAGACAATTTGAACAGAGTTTAAGCAAAAAAAAAATGTAATTTTCGTCTTTTTACTTCAAGCTCTTGACATTGTGTGATTACACGATGTGAGCATAGCTTTATGCTCATTACCATGCAGGTGCGAGTATAAATGGTAAAAGATCGTCCAGGGTTCCTTTCATAAATTTAATGTATGATTTGTTAGTCTGAGTTGTATCGACAGAAGTTTCATGATGTAGCTTCAAAATAGAAAGAATTTGTGTACTGAAATCTATTCCTGGTCCATCCGGTCCTTACTTTCCTCCTACATATTTGTCTATGTGTCTCTGCCCTCTATGATTCTTTCTATATACTGTTAACATTTGACTACATAATTATGTGGGTTCAAACGTCAGGTGAATGTCATGTATCATACTGCTATTTTTATTTCATGTATACAACCATCACTGCAGCACACACGATACGCAACGCTATTTTGTCAAACTCGTGTTTTCACATATTATCTTTGTTCATACACAGATAGAGGATTATTGATTCGCTTTTAGGTCTGCTGTTTGTGTCGTGTTGTGTATATCAAGGTCTGATTATGTTAATTCTCGACGGGATACTGAAGTCGTACTGCTTAAAACACGGGGGTATATTTCGCCTCTCGTCAATTTTTTTCGTGAAAGACCCATTAAGTGATAAATGGCTGCATGTATTAATATTGCATTATAGCATGGGCGTCGATCACGAGAGAACGCAAACGGTCGCCGCGCCCTATTAATTGAAACAAAAATGTGGGGGCGAGTATACCATTTCAAGCCCCATTAATTTGGTAAGGGAGCGACGATATCATAAATTTATTTAGGTATACCGGTATCATATTAAATTGAGAACATCACAGGTCCATGTTCCCTGGAGAAGAATATTAAAGAAAAAACGTTCTAAATGTCCAAATTTTCAATGTACCTCGGTGACACATTGTAACAAGAGTTTCTCTTAGGCAGATAAACATGCTGGTTATAAGCAGATATTTGAAAACATTAGAATAAGGATTATTGTAATAATACAATTATATTTTTGTAATAATAATACAATTATATTATTGTAAATGTAATAATAATACAAGTTTGGAGCGGAGTGTGGGTGGTTATGCATTCATCCTCACCCCGCCCCTCACACACAAACACAGAGACACAGACACACACACACACACACACACACACACACACACACACACACACACACACACACACACACACACACACACACACACACACACACACACACACACACACACACACACACACACACACACACACACGACACACACACACACACACACACACACACACACACACACACACAACACACACACACACACACACACACACACACACACACACACACACACACACATACTTCTGGCAGCAGAGTAACCCCACCTCTCTGGTAAGACCTTCATATTTTACTGTGATTTGACATTTCAACGAGGTTGAAGGCTTCGTCACGAAATCAATCAGTTCAATAAATATTGAATATTTCAACACCAAATCTCGATGAATCTTTAACGATGTTTCTGCAAATTGCATCTCTCTCGTCCACCTTCCACGTTAAAACATTGTGTGGCTGACAAAACATAGTTAACCTGGTACCATACTGTCTGGCAGAAGGACGGATCGTGTCATATACCTTTCACAGCATTAACGCCCTTCTAGCAGACAGTGAATACCAAGTGTAATGACCTGCTAGTCACACGACGTTGATACTTTGGACTATTTTCCCAAACATATCATAAAATCAGATAAAACATTCTGTAATGTGTTTAAAAAAACATCATTGGTACTTATTCTCTGCGTTAGGTGTTATGTCTACCATTGTCATCACATTAAAAACATTTAGGCTTACCATCGTAATTAATCCTTGGCATGCCCCCTCAATTTTTTTTCAACCAGACAGCAGTAATAACTTGTTCTATAAGGGTAGAAAGACAGAAAGTCTGCTTTTATAGTGTGTCTTTTTGTATATAATTACGGTTAACGACGGTTATACCACCTAAAATCTGTTGCTGCCATTTTAGAGATTTAAGAGAATGATCTAATATAAGTAATGACCAATATGATGTCAGAAGTTGACAAATATGTGGTCTATCCTCGAATTCGAGACAACGGTACAGAGTTCTAAACTGACCAATAAGTTTCAAAATGCATATTTTTGTCATATAGAGTCGCATGTCCGGCAGAAGGGCCCTATAGCATATGTTCCCGGAATTGCCTTAATGTTATATTGTCTCTAACTTAAAAACATTGGCATTTTCACATGGAATAAAAGTGATATTGTTTGATCCTTCTGCCAGTCTATTAAGTGCAAATGTCAAATAAGGCAATATTTTTTAAATTAGAGAAATTTTACTGTTAAGGCCCATCTGCTGACCATTTGCTAGTGCCCTTCTGCCGGCCATATACGACGATAGTGCAAGCTAATGAAATCGCTCTCACCGTGCATCTGCAGATGTAATGTCGAACATTGAAGAGTGTGCACTCCTTTGACAGTCTTCGATTTAATAATTGGTAATAAAATATTGTCAAAGAGAGAGAGAGATCCCTTATTTAAGAACATTATTTTGTTCAATTTCCAGACGGTATAAAACGTTGGAAATCGTCCTTATATAAGTGTGATTTCCTAACAGCATTAAATGAGTCTCCAGAAATTTAGTGGGAACATGTAAAACTTGAAAACAGAGGGCGCATGTAGTATGGATGATAAATTCGCCATTTACATTTGATGATAATGAAACGCATTAAATACATACATATCTTGTCAGTCTAGTTTCATGTAATATTATTGTTTGTCTCCGAATAATGATATACATGCATCAAAATCATACTTATGCCTCAAATAAGACAAAGTCGTGTGACATTCGTGCATGTTTGCAGTATGGAGTTGGTATCAATCATCTTACAACTCCCCTGTCAATAATGAGGAATAGTGGAATAATACTTAAAATAATTAAAGGCAGTGTATAATTTTGTATATGGCAAAGACGAAGTTTCTCCCATTGTGTTCTGATGAGATATACATTTATCGTCTATTAGTGCCCTGAAAATCACACCTCTTAAACGCTTCCATATTTGTGAAATTAATTAAGACAATATAATGTTAGGGGCGTCATTTTGATTTAGGTGTGTTCTGCTCATTGATCAGAATCAATGTGTCATTTTGAACAAATTTTGTTTGGTTTTCGTTGTTTTCTGATGTCTGGCGTGCAATGCTATACTTTTTGAAAGATGGTGAAAATTTTGTCAGATCGACCAAAATTATGCACTGCCTGGATACCACAATTACAGGGGATATATAATGAATAGTTCAGACACTTCTCATAATTATGACGGTAACACGTCATCTAAACCAAACTACGAAATTCAGTGTACTGAAACACACAGGCAGGAACGTTACTCATTTGCTCACTCACTTCTCTAACTGTCGTCTTAAAGTGTGATTCCCAACTGCGACCCTTGAAGTTTTATGAGACCTGATGTACCAAAAGTATCTACATGGGTTAATTGCAAAGGTGCTTATTAGAACCTCTCCTTGTCCCGTATTTGGAACCTTTTAAGGTTCTTCAAAGAAGCAGAAAAGGGTTGTAAATGGTTCTTTAGAGCCTTCTTTGGTTCTACAGGAAACCATTTACGGTTCTTTTTAGAACCGTATGGGTTCTTGATAGTATAAAGAACCCTACTATTTTTGTATGTGGTTCTTTGTATCATCAAGAACCCCAAAGGGTGTATAAAGAACCCCAAATGGTTCCTTGTAGAACCAAATTGGTTCTAAAGAATCATTTAGAACCCTTTCTGCTTGTTTGAAGAACCTTAAAAGGTTCCAAATACGGGACAAGGAGAGGTTCTAATCAGCACCTTTTTTTTTCCAAGAGTGTATACATTTACGCAAATATATCTGCATTCTTATACGTGTTTGAACTTATTGTAAATCCGGGCACTTTTACACCTCCGTTGAGAGGTGCCTTCTCATTGCTGTTAGACTTGAAGTGTCTTGTATACATGTAGTTAGTATGTTGCTTAACATGAAATCTTATGATCTGTCTAGCGTTCAAATTGATTTAAATTACTAAGTGATTGTTGTGAACAAACCTAATGTCCTAAATAATGTTGAATTCCTGCCCCACGTTGTGATATAGAAGCCAGCTACACCGCTAAAATATTCAATGTATCATAAAAAGTGTATTATTATAAAATATTATTTTATTTAAAGCCCGCATGTGTTACGTGAATAGGGCGAATTAAAAGTGCACTTCAAACAAGATTTCCGTGTGTGGTGTCATTTCTGTGTGTGTGTGTGTGTGTGTGTGTGTGTGTGTGTGTGTGTGTGTGTGTGTGTGTGTGTGTGTGTGTGTGTGTGTGTGTGTGTGTGTGTGTGTGTGTGTGTGTGTGTGTGTGTGTGTGTGTGTGTGTGTGTGTGTGTGTGTGTGTGTGTGTGTGTGTGTGTGTGTGTGTGTGTGTGTGTGTGTGTGTGTGTGTGTCAGTGTTGTCGTCCTCGAGGCCGGCCTCGAGGCCAAAATCCTGGCCTTGGCCTCGTCCTTGACCTTGGAGAAAAATCCTCGGCCTCGTCCTTGGACACTTGGGTCAATCCTCGGAATCCTCGAGCGAGGCCAGGCCGAGGCCGGGTAAAATCCGGCGTAAAATGCCTACGTTTGAGCACTATTATATCGGGTGGGTTAATAGTTTGAAGATTTCCCGCGTCTGCCTTGACATGATTTTGCTTCACCAGCGTATTTTGAGAAACTGCAAATGGCACAGGCCTACTGTTTTTTTTAGGCTTTGAGGCTAAATTTCATTCTATATTGCTGAACAATTCAATTCTATATTGCTGTACAATGTACAATTCACATGTAGATAATGAGTGTGAATTGAAGACAATCAAGAGTTAGCCCTATCTCCGCCGGGGGGTTGGAGCCCTCGACTCTTCGCGCGATATGTCAGCAACGCGAAAAGCTTTTGCCGCGATGTTTCATGACTTTTTTTCCTCCGAGTCTCCTACATCTTTTAAAACCAAATTTCCGACGCCCGGGTACGCGGTTCCAAAGATACGCATAATTTTGTATATGCATGTCGCACCAAAAATTGCTCAAAAACGTGATTTTGTGTACAATTTCAATACAAATTGTGTTTTCAGCCCAAAATCATAAATGTATGAATATTTTTGGTTTTACTGATTCAAATTACTTAATTTTATACTGTTTATGATTGCATAAGTGTCACCGACAAATTTCATTGAAAAAACAATAAAAGAGCAAAAAAACAAAGAAATACATAAGAGATTACAAACACAATAAAATACATTAGAAATTGATTCTAATATCACATTTTT
This sequence comes from Eucidaris tribuloides, assembly GCA_001188425.1. NCBI lineage: Eukaryota > Metazoa > Echinodermata > Echinoidea > Cidaroida > Cidaridae > Eucidaris > Eucidaris tribuloides. The sequence continues at coordinate 28,119 of JZLH01S0154119.1, forward strand.
TCGGCCGAGATCTGAAGGGGGGCGTCACAGGCCCAATACCCCGGCAGAGATAGGTTTAAGCCATGAAAGCCATTAAAACTGCACATAGTCTTCATAATTTAATGTTCAGGTCCATGTTTGTTTGTGATTGTGCATGCTAGTGTGAAGATATATAGATATGTCTGCTAAAACATGACAAACTGCTACTATTGTTACTTTATAACAAATTTTCTTTGTCTTGTGAGTGTATCAACTGTGCACTATACACACTAATAAATTAGGGAGTAATTGGGGTGTAGAAATTGATACAATAGCAACACCCTAGAAATTCTACACCTTTAGGGGTGTAGAATTACAGTATGCACCCGAAAGGGTGTAAAATTACACCCCATAGGGTGTAAAATGTAAAAATTACACCCTATAGGGTGCAAAATTATTCCTTATAGGGTTTAGATTACACCCTATATGAGTTAAATTACACCCTAAAGGGTATTGCTATTGTATCAATTTTTACACCCCAATTACTCCTTTATTTCTTTAATAGTGTGTATAGGCTGGGTGTGATTTTCAAATAAGGCATAGTCAATAGTCATACATTGATAAGACAAGTACACAAAGTTCACAAATGAGAATGAGGAGAGCTCCAGTAATGTCTATGAATATATTAAGTGTATGCGTGTGTTGTATGGAGAGTTGAGGGGTCATACCATGAGATTAAACAATAAGAATCAACACAAACAATGAAACCTTCAGTAGAGAACATGAAATGACATTTTCTTTTGATCCTGCCTTGCCATAAAATGTCTGGCCTCGTCCGGCCTTGGCCCCAAAAATGTGGCCTCGGTCCGGCCTCGGGCCTCTCCGGCCTTGGCCTTGTCCTTGTCCTTGGAGAAAAATCCTTGACCTTGTCCTCGGCCTCGGTCTTTTTTTAGACCCTCGGCCTTGGCCTCGTCCTTGACCTCGGGTGAGCCGGCCTCGTCCTTGACCTCGGGTGAGCCGGCCTCGGATACAACACTGGTGTGTGTGTGTGTGTGTGTGTGTGTGTGTGTGTGTGTGTGTGTGTGTGTGTGTGTGTGTGTGTGTGTGTGTGTGTGTGTGTGTGTGTGTGTGTGTGTGTGTGTGTGTGTGTGTGTGTGTGTGTGTGTGTGTGTGTGTGTGTGTGTGTGTGTGTGTGTGTGTGTGTGTGTGTGTGTGTGTGTGTGTGTGTGTGT
>JZLH01S0154121.1:764-12754 GCA_001188425.1 Eucidaris tribuloides
ACGCAAAGCAGATACAACGTACGGAATGCATTCATGTTCACGGTTACTGGATGAAGACAATAGTTTATTACGTAAATAGGCATGTACAGTACCTTTGTTCGTAACAGTAAGCTTGAAGAACGTTGAACTTTTTTTTACCAACACGGAACGAGGTATATGGGTCCACACGATGTATAACAGCAAAATCACAGAAGAAATGAAGTACATTAACTCACCAGTTTTTGTTTCCAAAGTAAACGTACAAGAAAGTCAAAGTATGGACAAGTACATAAATAGCACACGGATGAAAGTTAACAAGTATGTAGGTTTGCAGACATAGCGTTTGCTGACAAAATGTGCGAGATTTGCAGCGGGGAAAGAACCCTACAGTCAGCAAAGCCGTGGTCCTCAATTTTAAAATTGGCAATTTTCCCTTAAAAATGTAAAATTATATCATTTTTGGTAAAAACAAATAAGAATTTGATGTGTAAGTTAGTATTGGTTCCAAAATTTTGACAATTTCTGGTGAGAAAATTGTATAGATATCTAGCAAACATGATCATTGTTCTCAAGTTTTTGTTTTGGCCGTTTGGTTGATTTTTGGCAAAAAAAAATAAATTTTAGTCATTGGGGTTAAAAATCATGTTGAGGGATTAGTACCGGAATTCTCATGACAGTGGCTAGGTTTTTGCGATGCCGATCCTACTAAATAAGTGTGCTGATTATACCCAAAGTATTGCCATTGAACCAATCATGATATTTTGATTTAGGGGTAATTTTGGGGTTAAAAATTGAACTTTTTATCATTTTGGTAAAAACTCAGATTTTGAGTGGAAACTGTTTTAAGAAGGATGAGAAATGCATGACTGATACAAATGAAGATCCCCTAATCGTTCTTACAGATATAACGTGAGGCAGTTTGGTCAAAATTTGCGATTTTGCAAACAGGAAAATGCAGAATTTCGAAGTGATTGGATTTCAGTGTTCATTACAAAGGTCAAATGTCAATGGTCAAGAGGCCCGCTACTTGGTATCTTTATCGGGATAACTTAAGAAAGGCTAAACGGATTTTGATGTTTCTTGGGGGGAAGTATGCATTTAAAATCACCAATGAATTGAAGAAGTTTTGGAGATACAGTTCAAAGGTCAAAGGTCACAAGGCCCAATATATGTATGACAAAGATGTACCCTCTGGAATTGTTTGTTTTTGTTTAAAGGACAGCAGAGATATTAACTGTGTTGTATGTTTCTTTATTTCCATAAATTATGAGAGAACAACAATCTATATAATGTCGTAATAGTTGTGTCCATGATTTGCATACACTGAAATGAGCTTATCGAGTAAATTAATTGCTAAAAACATTTATAGTACAAAGATTCACGCAAGTTTCTCCTCTCACAAAAGCCTCAGTGCTGAAATATCTGGTTTCGTAAAAATAAGCATTGATTAAATTAAAAGAGAATACACTGAATTAACGTCGCTCATTGCCATTAAAGAAGCCTGACTAGCAGACCCTGAAGTTTGTGTAGCATTTAATAAAAAATGAATACCTGCTGATCAGAGCTTCCGAGGTCAAAACCTGACATCAGTACAGTTCAAAGATTGCTAAGCTGTCTTTGCCTCCGTTGAACACTATCAAATTTAATATCAGTGGTGAAAACTATTATCCAGTGTCTGAAACCTAGATTATCATTACACAATACAACTTCAACAACGGATGAATTTCAAAAGATTTATTGCTTGTATTTCAAAACCTTAAATTATTAATCTCACATTTTTCAAACTTTTCTTTCTTTGGTTGAATCAAATCAGAGTAAAATTATTTCGTGTGCAAATGAATAGCACAACCATTAAACATGATTGCTAATCCCCATACATATGTATACCCTCCCTACTCAAAAGTATTGCAACATACACTATAACGCATGCATTTTGAGTTGAAGGGGTCTTTCTATAATGATGTCCTAAGGAAGTTTATAATTTGAAAATAACAAATTCTTTGAAAAGAAATCAATGAACAATTGTTTTTCTTTCCTTCTAAATGGCGGAGGGATTATCAAATGCAGGCACATCCATGGCAGAGGAGCTGGAACATAAAATTTGACATTTTCTCGCCTCCCTATAGGCGTGGAGAGTTACTTCACACTAGCATCATAATTCGGTTCCATATTTCCTGTAAAAATGGTTTGGATGGCTTGGAAAGACTTCCAACAAACCAAAAATGCCATTGTGTTCCCCTGACACGGTCTCTGAAAGAAGACACCACGCCGCAAAGACGAAAGCGCCTCCTATCTTCATAAGATAGTGATAAGGAGGATGAGGCTACTAATATAAAGATGATGGCCTTCTCTCCACATCTTCATATCAATTGTACTAAAAAGTCGCATTACAGCAAATTTTTAGGATGTTTGCAATAATAAACCGCCTTTAGAATTGAGAAAGAATAAGAAATTACAATTGAGGAGGTCCTTTTCTGAAATATGGGGCGTATTCTCCTTATCACTATCTTATGAAGATAGAAGGCGTTTTCGTCTTTGCGGCGTGGTGTCTTCTTTCTGAGACCGTGTCAAAGGAACACAATGACATTTTTTGTTTGTTGGAGGTCTTTCCAAGCCATCCAAACCATTTAACGGGAAATATGAAACCGAATTACGATACTAGTGTGAATTAACACCCCACCCCTATAGGGAGGCGAAAAAATGTCAATTTTTATGTTCTAGCCCCTCTGCCGTAGGTGGGCCTGCATTTGACAATCTCTCCGCCATGAAGAAGGAAAGAAAAACAATTGTTCATTGATTTCTTTTCAAATAATTTGTTATTTTCAAATTATAAACTTCCTTAGGACATCATTATAGAAAGACCCCTTCAACTTAAAATGCATGCGTTATAGTGTATGTTGCAATACTTTTGAGTAGGGAGGGTATAGCTTCATATAGCATATTTCATATGCATTTGCCATGACAACATTAGCTACATTATAGCTAGAGTAAGTATGACAACAGAATATTCTGAACATTTCAAGTTCATGTCAAGAAATTAATGGTTTTTATCATTTGACTTGTGATAAGCTGACAAAAAGAGGACTTCTTTCACATGTAGTCTATGGGAATACAATGTACATAAATAGTCTGGCTTCTAGACCTTTAGATTAACCAATCCTATATTGATAAGGAAACTGTTATCCTCAGTCAACTGCTTTGACTCACATTAGTCTCTAGGAATAAACCTGCAACTGAGGCAGTGGCGTACCGTGGGTCAGCTCATTGGGGGGGGGGGGGCACCCGAGTGGCTCAGCCGAAATTGCATTTTGAGATGGTGGATTTTAGCGTTGCGAACGCTAAACGTGCGATAGGGGCGGGGATATATAGGGGTACCCCTGTCAAGGTTTTTTGTTGTTGCTATTTTATTGTGTTAAAATGTATTTAAAAAATCGCCGTATTTAGGCTTACTTTATAGTGAATATGTGTTTGGATGTATATTATTAGTGGTGAAAAGGCAATTCCGCGAGCGAGCGTAGCGAGCGAGCGGCTTCGAAATTCTATGCTGAAAAATGCGTTTTGCAGGCCCCTAGCCAGGATACATATTTCAAAGGAGGGGTGCTTATCAGTGAAATGATTCGGGGAAAGGCTGACCATCCTAATGGATGGGTTCCAGGGGCCCACCTTATAGAATTCCATGTGGAGTCCCCGTCCCGGATGGGAGTAAGGCTCCTGAAGCTCACGGCTTTAAGCAGTTTATGTCATTAGTGGTGAAAAGTCAATTCCGCGAGCGAGCGTAGCGAGCGAGCAATTTGAAACATTTTGAAATTCCAAGAAGAAAAATGCGTTTTGCAGGCCCGTATGGCCATTTCAAAGGAGGGGGTGCGTATAAGTCAATAAAATGGATGACAGGGGGAAGGGCTGACCATCCTAATGGATGGGCTCCAGAGTTTCAAGTATAGGGTCCCCGTCCTATGGGTCAGGGGGTTCTGTCCCTGACGCTCATGGCTTATTTGTCACTCTGCCAACACGATTTTTCTTTGAAATGGACAGTCAACAATAACAAAATAACCCCATTTTTCAAAATTCAACTTCATTCATAGGTATGAATTCAGTAGTCTGAAATGCCGATAGCAGGTTATGTTTTAAACGTGGTGATGATTTTGTCGGGGGTCAGGGGGCGGAGCCCCCTGAAGCTGAAGCTCGAGCATGAGTTCGACCGGTTTTATTAGCTTATTGTGACCTTTTTATAACACTTTTTAAAAAAATAATGAACAGCTACAGTCGACAATAATAAAAACAAAACAAACACCAGCTTACGAACTTCTTTGCACTTCAATGGTATATATGTTATTATGAACTGCTGATAGCAGGTAACATTCAAAACATGACGGTAACATATCGGGGGTCAGGGGGCGGAGCCCCCTGAAGCTCATGGGTTCTAGCGGTTTTATGAGACTATTTTGACCCCTGTCATCACTGTTTCGAGAAATTTAGGTCCTACATTCAAGAATAATCAAAAATGTACGATAGAAATTAATTGTAATTAATTATTATTTTTTGTATAATTTCATCTTGAACTATTAACTTAATCAACAATGCTTGACTTGTCTTTTTGTCTTTGTAGACTTACTTGAATTCTTTTTCTTCTCGGGATTTTGTAAAAACTTTTTATGATTCCGCCACATTTACATTTATTTGTTAAAGCAGAATACACAGTACTGGTTGATGATGGAAATCTCCTTCATCAAAATTTCACATTTCCCATATATTCCCAGCTGAGAGTTAAATTACAATTGCATTATAAGTGGAGCTAATTCAGCTTCCCCACACACACACACCCACACCACAACAACCCACCACCACCAAACATAATGCAATAAAAAGTTGAAGAATTAGCAGTTTGAATACCCGACGGAGTAATCTCCGTTGCTGCAGGGTGTATGGCAACAATTAACATAGTCCCACATATAGATTTCTGTGTTAGTACTTTGTCAGCAGTGGGAATTTGGGGAATTTGTGTAACAGATATGTCCAAAACGAAGTGTTCTGTTGTTTTCAGCTACTCTCTCCTGTACTATAGTGACATTTTTAGAATACCATCTTTTCACAGAAGGTTTGAAAGCAGTTGATACTAAAATGTTGTTGTTCTGCAAGTAATCAACCAGTACTGTGTATTCTCTTTAAGTCATCGGTTTTGTTTTGTTTTCTTTTGTTGTTTTGTTTTTATCAATTATATGCATGTTTGTAAATTGTAAATATTTGTATGCTTTTTAATGAAAATGTGGGCAATAAAATTCAATTCAATTCAATTCAATTCAATTCAATAAATACGTTCTTTACCAATTCTACGAGCGACAGATTTTGAAAGGGAAAATGATTCCTCGGGAGGGGGAGGGGGATACTCTCAGTCTAACACGATGAATAATATGGGAACGCCTGAATATCCACATTGATGCACAAACTACTACCACTTTGAATAGGTTCAAAAGAATGTGTTTACTCTCAAAATCAATATTACAATTTGCTCAGTCGAATTGCGCCTGCATGTTACATCCAGCGGAGTTTATGCAGTTCATGACTAGAACCAGAACCAGAACAAATACAATAAAATACTAGTAAACAGTTGTAAGTAAAGGTTAAAAAAACGAGGACTTTCGCTGAATGTCTATTTCAGAAGGTGCACTATAAGCGCAATATTTCTATCTCGGTTCGCCTCAGTTTTCTTTTTCTTTGTCTTCCTTGTCTTTTTTTCCTTCGTTTTTGTTTTTGTTTTTGTTTTTTTGGTCTTGGCCGATTTGGGGGGGGGGGTTGGCACGTGCCCCCCACCCCGTAGTAACAATGAATACAATTTTAAATAATAAAAATAATTTCTTAGCAAATTGTTTGATTTTGATAAGTGTATTTGTAATATTTGCTCAGCTGTCGCTGGTTCAAAGTAAGTTACAGCGGTAATCCTGCGAGCAAGCGGTTTTGAAAGCGACGATAATTCCTTTAGAAGAGAAGAAGAATCTGTATTTCGAAATATGTCAACGATTAAATAACAAAGCAATCCTATCAACGCTATACTCTCGTCAAAGATTTGAAACACACTATTCAGACTCATGAAACGGCCTGCAATTACACAAACCTATATAAGATTTAGCCGGATTTTAAGCAGTTTTTGATAAAATTAGATAAAAAGAACAAGGACTTACCCTGATAAGTCTATTTCAAAACATGATTTAAGATCACTTTCTAACTCGGCTCATCCCAGTTTTCTTTTCTTTCTTCTTCCTTTCCCTTTTTCTTTATTTTTTTTTGCCGGCCGATGGGGGGGGGGACGTGCCCCCCCGTGCCCCCCTGTAGTTACGCCACTGAACTGAGGTCACATGGTGTGGGTGCTTTGCACCAGCACTGCTACGTACAGGGAGAAAAAGTGGTAGGGTCTGGAATCGAGACTAGTACATAACACATGTACTGCAAAAACTGCTCCAAAAGGAAGTACCAAGTTATCAGGATTGTGACCTTATAACCTTTGATCAAAATTATGAATTCACTTTTAATTTTCACAAAATGTTTTTCACATATTTAGGCAAATTCTAGAAAAGTATGGCATCATTTTTGATATATGAAAATATTCATTCTTAATATTTCAGATTTTGGGGAAAAATGTCAAAAAACAAAGTTTTTGACCAAAAATCACAATTAAAGTCACCCTAAAAGGTGTTAAGTGTGGTAACAAATTGTAGGACATTTAATGTGCTTTAAATAGGGATTGGACCTTTCAAACAAATTTTATCTAAAAAACTTGAACATGTATCAAAATGGTGGCCATTTTGGGCGCCATCTTAGAGTTTGAGGTGTTCGCAACAATTTTTTTTGAGGTAGACCTCTTGAATATTGTTTGTTATGCTATAAGCTTGGAAATAACCATAGTCTACTTAGTTTGTACAAGGGGTGAAACGAAACCCTCATTTTCTGACTTCGGCCCTCTGCTTATTTGGCATTAAGTGTAAGTTGCAAACAAGTTTTCAGGGAGACATGTTTAATGTTTCTGTGTTTGAAACTCAAATCTGCAGTGTAAGAAAAAAGTGATTATATACTGTTGTCACGAATATCATATGTCAAAAACTAATTTTCTATTCAACCCTCATTTTACATCAGGACTGTAATTCTTAAGTGCTCTTTGACGGGCCTAGAATGGATCTGCTCCTTTACCGTCCATATATACTTAAAGTTATTGATGTTATTATTGATAGTATTATTATTATTATTAGTAGTAGTAGTAGTAGTAGTAGTAGTAGTAGTAGTAGTAGAAGTAGTAGTAGTAGTAGTAGTAGTAGAAGTAGTAGTAGTAGTAGTAGTATTTTTATTATTATCATTATTTTGCTATTATCAAGTCACTAATTCCCTATATGCTCTTGACATTCTTCACCCTTCTACCCTAGACCACATGAAAAATCTTGGTATATTACGAAATCTACATACATGTACAAAGCGACCTGCTCCCAGAGGGAAAATGGTGGCCGTCGTCGGCTGAAATTGCCTTGTTTATCGTCATCATTGTCTGTTAACTCTGTGTGCACTCCTACTATCCCACGTCTTCCTGCTAAATCACCTAACAATGTTCAGCGCCTAGCTTCGTTTCGCGTTATGGAATGCTCATTCTATCAATGCTAAGGATAAGTCTGCAGCTTTATGTGATTTTATTATTAACTATTATTAACAGGATCTCACTGTAAAAAAATAAAAAAGACTACTGAAAAAGACACGTGATCACAAGAAAGTCCCTCAGGCATGGACTTCGGATGGACATGTTATAGCACTTATACCAGCAACTGCAGGAAAATCCATCAAAAAAAGGTGATTAATAATGAATCTGACTTAAGCAAACTGTAATAAACTGGAAACAGAGATGGATCATGGGACATTAAAATTTTTCAACATATTCACATGACAATACAACATTATACGCAGTTATAACGGTTCTTATTATTCATTCATAGATCTGGACTCTACTCCTGGTAAGCTCCATATCTCAATTTTTTTAATTGTATTTTTTCAAGCAATTTTCAGTCTGTTTTTATGTGATCACATTTCATGTTTGTTTATTTTGATATTAATAATAGGATGAACGTGCTTGGTTTATTGTCTTTTTCTTTGTTCATATTTCCTTGGGAATGGCAAACAATGATCGGTGGTGTAAAAGTACAAAGCAATATTTATACATATACTAAATGTCAACATTAAATTATAACCGTGAACTGGAAAACCTTGGTATTGGAAATGAATTATTTAGATGTAATAACTGTAACAGATATTTTGAAAAGGTTTTGCTGAATTTGAGTGTTTCTAACTGTATTAATGAAGGAAATATTGGTGGTCTTTGTATTGGATGTGTTGGTAACATAATTCCCTTTAACCATTTTTTAGATGATCAAACGTTTTATGACGCTCATCACACTTATTTTTCGGAACGAAACACAGCTTCAAATTATATTGAAGAGTGCAATGCTCCAAACAACTTTTATAATTTTTATTCGTCTCTTATGGATAAAAATTTATTTGAGAATAACGTATTATCAAATCAGTATTACAATGTGGATTGATTTAATAATGAATTTGGATCTTTTAAGCAATGTTATTCAATGGCTCATTTTAATTGCCGAAGTATACAGAAATTTTTTGAAAATTTTGAATTATTTGTGGATGAATTGCAGTATAAATTTGAAATCATTGGAGTCTCAGAGACTTGGTTGACTAATTCTTCTCCACTTGAAATGTTCCAGTTACAAGATTATGTTTTTAAAAACAGATACACAAGAGGAGGAGGGACCGGTATATACAGTCATAAATCAGTGCAAAATAGAGTAAGATTAGATTTAACTGTAGAATACAATTATTTTGAATCACTTTTTATTGAAATATTATGTAAGAATAAAAAATAGATTAATAGAAATTATTTACCGTCCACCTCACAAACCCATTGATGGATTTATTGAAGAAATTTCGCTATTGTTTAATAGCATCAGTATAAATAGATACGACTGTTCAATTATGGGAGATTTTAATTTAGACTTACTGAAAATTTCACAAAACTCTAAAGTTGATACCTTCATTGCTTGTATGTTCAGTTTTTCATGTCATCCATTAATTAATGCCCCAACTCGTATTACATCCACCTCTGCTACCTTGTTAGACAACATATATGTTAACACTGATACCCATTCTAAATCTGGTATATTAATATCTGATATAAGTGACCATTTACCTGTGTTTACTATTTCAAACTCAATACTATGTGTGAGTGATGATCCTCCTCACGAGATGTATAAATGATGACACAATGGCCCGTATTCTCGAAGCAAGATTAGTTAAACCCGGGTGTAAGATAAACCCGGGTTTAGTTAGACCCGGGTTTATCTTAGACACCCTGTCTAAATTGTTTTGTATTCACAAAGACAAGTTTAGTTAGACCGTGGTCTAAGTCAATTCCTGGGTATAACATTCCACAAATACCATTAATCTGCCTTCTGCACATGCTCAGTAGGCACTATGGGTTAGCTGGTATCGGCCTATTCATTATTTTCCCATAGGGATATGTGTTATTTGAACCAAATTGGCCATTCATTTGCACAAGACCTAACACGTTGTTCTTTTCAATGAACCAACTCGGTTTTTTCACTTCAGCTTTAGTTTACACCATTTTGGCCAAAATACTCCATGACACATCTACACTCGACTACAGACTAGACTGCACAATCCACACACGGCAAGCAAACAGTACTAACTTAGTACTAACCTTTGCAGTTAGATGATTCAACTTTGACTTGTCTTTACTTTGCAACATAGACTCTAAATAATTTCTTCAGCCTGCTTTGTTTATCCATGACAACGTATCGTGTTAGAGTTACCGTACTCTAACGGTACCCGTATTTATTATAGTCTACTCGTCATCCAAGTCCTTTGTTTATCCCGTCGAGTAGGCGAAGCTATACAGTGCGTCCGAGAAAAAAAAAACAGATCCCTAAAACAAAAGGTTATAATGCGGAAGCATTGAGGCGTATAATTGCAGAAATAAATTCAAAATAAACTTTGATTTATACTCTTTCAAATGATACATTAAGCAAACTTTTTCATGCATGCATCTCTGAGTACCATGACTTTTAAAATTTGATGTGAAAAACCATTTGTTACGCTTTATTGCTTTGACACTGTGCACCCATGAAAAGAAAGAGATGGACTGCTATCACTGCCTGGCTATGGTGTGCACAGTGCCAAAGCCAAAAAGCGTAACAAATGGTTTTTCACTTTAAATTTTTAAAGTCATGGTACTCAGAGATACTTGCATGAATAAGTTTGTTTAATGTATCATTTGAAAGAGCATAAATCAAGTTTATTGTGAATTTATTTTTACAATCATACGCGTCACTGATTCCGCACAATAAGCCTTTGTTTTAGGGTTCTGTTTTTACTGGGACGTACTGTACTAGTATATGCAATGTGTAACATTCGTAACATTACAGTTAGATCTAACGTTAACGTTAGCCTGGTTAGGTCTAATTTAAGTTAGCTCCGTGTTACTTGTTAGTCAACGTTAGATCATACTAACTTTTTTTTGTCTGTAAAAAAAATAAACCTCCCAACTTTGTGCAAATTACAAAATTACACATTCACGGACAAAACCCAACGATATAAAGCAATATGCACAATTTACGTAACGCTAGCCTAACGTCATGCCTAACTTGGTTAGGCGCAGCCGCCGCACCCCACAGCTAGCTAGCTAACCCGTTGTTAACGTCGTTTATAGATCTAACGTATACCTAGGCTAGATCTACGTTCCGTTGGGCGGCTTCGGCCAAGCCTTACGTAACGTTAGTCGATATTAGTGATACGAACGGCCGTGGCTGTAGCGTAGCCGTAGGTAGATCGTTAGATCTACGTTATGGTGCGGGCGATTGTCAAAATGAAACTCCCCACAGGTCAAATCCAAACTGACCAAAGTAAAAGCAATGTTAGAAAGCCAATACCTAACTTACAAATTTTGTAGGCCAACCGATATCCCAACACCCGCCGGTCTCTCTCTGCAATCTGATGTGCATTACCTGGCACCGCCAGCCCAAAGACCGCTGTCTATTCACCCTTTTTTAGGCACTGCCACTTACTTGATCATGTACTTCGTTCTACTGAAAACCGCTTCCCCTTCTTCGACTTCGTACTTCGTAGATTTCAAAGTCACCTGACAGATTAAACGTTGACACAGTACAGTTGGCCCTGACAATCAGTGGGCATGGGAAATCGTATGGCTATATCAGCTCGTGTAGCGCTAAGCTTAGCGCATATGCAGCAGTAGTGCATGCATGCAGTGTACACATTCCCATGCGATATGCACGCACGTACCGCGAGTGGGCGATCTCCGTACTGAAGTTAGCGCACAAAAACGATCATTTTGGAAATCATATATTTCAACGGAATCAGTACTGGTGCTCATAAAGTGCACGTTGACCATTGCTTTTAAGTTGAATTCTGTCATTTTCAAAATGTAGACTTTAACTCACCAAAAAACGAAATGATCGCCCGAATGAACGATATCCATCAGCCATTTTGAAAAGATAAACCCGGGTTTAAACTTACCCCGGAGGTGGTTTATCTTTTGGCCAAGTTAGACACCCTGTCTAACTTTAAACCGGCTTCGAGAATAAGAAATTTAAACCTATGGTCTAACTTGGAGATAAACCTAACGTTAGGTTTAAACCTTAAACAGGGTGTCTAAGATAAACTTGCTTCGAGAATACGGGCCAATGGCATCGTCTTGTTTTCAGTTTCCGAAGTTAGGTTCCGAGTCCCCAGGTGGTTGTATCGTCATAGGAATTCTTTGCGATAAAAACCTTGAAAAAAAATTACTTTGAATTCATCGAGGAAAAAAAGGTGCTTTAGGGTATTTTCGCGTGGTTTGCCTTTTCCACTTCCGTCTTCACAAGCTGAAATTTGTGGAATATCAGTAAGAGGTGTCTAGACGAATGCCTGGATACAAGGCTACTCACTATATT
>JZLH01S0154121.1:32259-39759 GCA_001188425.1 Eucidaris tribuloides
GCTTAGAACATTTACAACTGTTCCTTAAATCATATCCATACCCATTTCTATCTGACTTTTCATCACTTCCAGTGCATTAGTATCATAACACTCTTGAACAATTATGCCCACACCATTTCTTTTTTTCCATAAAAAGCACAGGTGTTCTACAGCTTGAATTTAAAATGAAAACATAAACTTAAAGCCCCAAGTACAGTTTGGTCGATCGAACAAATTTCTGGTAAATCTCTTACAAAGTTTTCTATTGTCACCCAAGACATCAGAAAACTGCATCATACCTACTAAAAATTATTTATAGTGAGAAATTATGAGGCTTAAATTAAAGAAGAGCATCTAGCAGTACATGTATGTACATTACCCATGGGAAATATCGGGGTCCCCTCCTCCCAACAGTGATTTTACATTTTAAGTGATTTCTCAAAAATGGGAAAGTTCACCACAAGCAATTTTCAGGGTATTAGTAGATCAAAGGTGTATTGCAAAGAATCTCATGTTTTACCATTTACCAAAACTAAACTCGGGCTTTAAGTGTGATACATGGTAGTAATTTCAATACGTTTATGTACAAATTCATGAAAGGTTCCAGTGTCTTATATTCCTAAAAGCTACATGGCAGTAAATCTTTCAAGGAAAATATTACAAAAACCACGATTACCATCTAAGATTAATCTGCAGATATGGGCACGTGGCAGACCATATATGGCAGCTATTTTGCATGGATTTATATGCAAATTTATGCAAATTATGTATATTAGAATCTTGAAAAGTTACTACCGATATCACAATTGTATTCCTTGACCTAACAAACATGGGTATAGCCACAAAAAATGACTTTCTACACGTTTTATGTCCCGAGATATGGTTATGAATGGATTAGATGTCTGTCATTTTGAATACGTAATTCATATGCATGATTATGCAAATTAGGTGTATATGTAGGGACAACGATTGGGAAATTATTAATAATCATACAATCCGTTCTTCCACCGCAAAAAATATCCTCTTAGACAAAATAATGTACTTTTAAATGTTTATTACGTTAAACATAAGCTTCAATGATTACATGGGCGGGGCCATTTTGATTCATTTATATGCAAATTTAATGGCAAATTAAAACGCCACGTCATAATGTTTGACAGTTTATGATTTATATTATATTTGGCATTTTATGACCTTAGAAACATGGGCATAGAACGCAAATAATTATTTTTTGTGGTTCCCATGTGCCAAGATATGGACTAAAAAAATGCCACATGGCGGCCATTTGAATTATATGCAATTTAGATGTCTTTCGCCTATAGGAAATTTTGGGACTTTTTAGTATGCGTGCTCAGGTACCTCAAGAAAATGCACTGCGGTCTGAAATAAATTCTGTTGCAATTTGTTTGAAGAAGGCAAGCTAAAATGACTGAACTATCTACTAATGCTACCGACTACCACTACCACTACCACTATGACTGCATGATTATTATTATTATTATCATGCATCATCAATTACTGCTCTACTACTTCTACTCTAACTGTACTACTACTACTATGTAGTAGTAGTAGTTACTACTAGTAGTAGTTAGCTACTAGTAGTAGTAGTAGTTACTTACTAGTAAGTAGTAGGCTACTACTACTACTAATAGTATTCTACTACTACTAAATACTTCTACTACTACTACTACACTACTACTAGTACTACTACTACTACTACCATAACCACTACCACTGCATCATTATTCATTATTATGATTATTATTATGATATTATTATCATTATTATTATTATTATTATGTATTTTATTTATTATTACTATTTATTATTATTATTATTATTATTATTATTATTTTATTATTATTATCATCATTCTACTACTACTACGTACTACTACTTCTACTACTACTAAATTCTTACTACTACTAGTAATATTACTACTACCAGTACTACCACTACACTGCATCATTATTATTACCGATTATTATTATTAATTATTATTTTATCATTAATTAATTATTATTTTCATATTATCTATTATTATTATATATTGATTATTATTATTATTATTATTATTATTATAATTATTATAAATCATCATCACTACTATACTCTACTCACTTCTACTACTACTAGCTACTACACTACACAACCCTCTGCACTGCATTATTATAATTATTCTATTATTATTATTATTGTTATTATTATTAATATAATTATTATTATATCATCATCATCACTACTACTACTACTCTACTTCTACTACTACTACTACTATTACTACTACTACTACCACTACCACTAGTCCCGATCTACCACTACAAACTACCACTATCAGCTGCATTATTATTATTATTATTATTATCATCATCATCATCATCATTACTACTAACTACACTACTCTACTACTAGTACTATCACTAACCACTACACTGCATCATTATTATTATTATCTTATTATTATTATTATTATTATTATTATTATTATATTATACATACTACTACTACTACCACTTACCACTAACTGCATCCATTATATATTATTATCATTATTATTATTATTATTATTATAATAATTATTATAATAATTAACTATAGCTACTTTTCTACTACTACTACTAGTAGTAGTAGTACTACTAACTACTAGTAGCTTCTACTACTAGCTACTTCTTCTACTACTAACTACTGACTACTAGTACTACTCACACTACCACTGCATCATTATTATTATTACAATTATTGTTATTATTATTATTATTTTTAATCATCATCAACTCACTACTACTACTAGCTACTACTACTACTACTACTTTTACTACTACTACTACTATTACTACTGCTACGACTAGCCCCATCTACACTATCATAGCTTTATTATTTATTATTTTATTATTATTATTAATTATTATTAATTATTATTATTATTATTATTATCGTCATAAATCATTCACTACTAGCCGGCGCCGGCGGCCGGGCTTTAAGCGCTACGCGCTTAACTACTAGTATTTCTACTACTAATACTTCTACTACTACTCCTACTACTACTACTACTACTACTAGTACTACTAGCCACTAACCACTAACACTGCATCATCAATTATTATTGTAATTATTTTTATTATTAATCATTATTATTATCATTACTTAACTACTGACTATTACTAATTCTACTACTACTAATTCTACTTGTACTAGTACTATTTTACTACTACTAGTACTAACCACTACCACTGCATAATAATTAATTAATTATCATTATTAATTATTAATTATTCATTAATTATTATTATCTTTATTTATTATCATTATTTATTATTATTATTATATATTATTATTAATATTATCATCATCATCATCACTACTACTACTACTACTGACTAGTACTTCTAGTACTAATACTACGCACTACCACAACGCACTATCACTGCAATTATTATTTATTATTATTACTATTATTATTATTCATTATTATTATTATATTAATTAATTATTAATTATTATTATTTAATTAACTATTATTATTATTATTATTGCTTATTATTATTATTATTATTATTATTATTATCATCATCACTACTACTACTACTACTCTACTACTAGCTACTACTACTTCTACTACTACTACTACTACTAACTGACTACTATTAGCTACTACTACTACCACTACCACTAGCCACTATCAGACTGCATTACCTATTATTATTCAATTATTATCATCATCATCATTACTACTACTCACTACTACTACTATTACAACTACGCACTACACTGCATCATTACTATTATTATTATTATTATTCATTATTTTCTTATAATTCTTCTTCTTCCTTCCATCTCTTATTATTATTTTCATAATAATCATTAACATCATTACTATACTACTACTAAGCTACTGCTACTACTACTAATTCATACTACTATCAGTACTATAGTATACTAGTATAGCCACTACTCACTGCAGTCATTATTATAATTATCATTATTATTATAATAATTTTATTATGCACCATCATCATCACTACTCTATTATACTGCTACTACTACTACACTACACTACACAACCACTATACTGCATTATTATTATTAATTATTATTATTATTATTATTATTATATCATTATTATCTTTATTATTATTATTATTATTATTATTATTATATTATCATCATCATCACTACTACTAGCTACTTCTACTACTACTACTACTATTATACTACTACTGCCGCTACTACTACCACTACCACTAGACTATCACTGGCATTATTATTATTATTATCATCATCTTCATTACTGCTATACTACTTCTACTACTACTTCTAACTATAATATAGCTAGTACTACTACTACTAATAGTACTTCTAACTACTAATACTTCTACTATAACTACTAATACTACTAGTACTTAGTGCTACTACTACTACTAGCTACACACTACACTGTAGTCATTATTAATATTATAATTATTATTATTACTATTCATTTTTTTATTATTATTATTATTATTATTATTATTATTATCCATCCATCATCACTACTACTGAGCTACTACTTCTACTAACTACTACTACTATTACTACTATACTGCTATCATACCACTACGCACTATGCAGCTGCATTATTATTAGTTATCATCATCATCATCATTACTGCTACTACTACTTCTACTACACTTCTACTACTATACTCACTAGTTAGTAGTACTACTACTACTAATAGTACTTCTACTACTAATACTTCTAACTACTCTAGCTATACTAGTATACTTCTACTAGTACTACTACTACTACCACTACCACTGCCACTGCATGCATTTATTATTATTATAATTATAATAATTATTATTATTATTATTAATTATTATTATTATTTTATTAATTGATTATTATTAATCATTATTATCTTTATTATTATTATTATTATTATTATTATTACTACTACTACTACTTCTACTAGCTACTCAATCTACTACTACTAGTACTATTACTACTTACTAGTACTACCACTACACTGCATTATTATTTTTTTATCATTATTATTATATTATTATCATTGATTATTATTATCTTTATTATTATTATTATTTTAGTAGTAGTATATTATTATTGTTAATTATTATTATTATTATTATTATTTATTATTATTATCATCATCATGCATTACTACTAACTACTACTACTACTACTTCTAACTACTACTACCACTACCACAACCACTATCACTGCATTATTATTTTATTATTATTATTATTATTATTGTTATTATTATTATTATTATCATCATCATCACTACTACTACTACTACTACTACTTCTACTAGCAAGCTACTACACTCCTACTATACTACTACTATTACTAGCCACTACTACTACTACACTACCACTACGACTACGCACTATCACTGCATTTTAATATTATTATTATTATTATTATTATATCATCATTACTAGCTACTACTACATACTTCTACTAGTATGCTACCACTACCCTACCGACTTGCATCATTATTATTATTTATAAATATTTTTATTATTTTTATTATTATATTATTATCTATTATTATATTATTATTATTATTATTACTACTACACTACTTCTACTACTACTGAATTCTACTACTACTTGTACTATTACATATACTAGTACTACCACTACCACTGCATTATATATTTTTATCATTATTATTATTATATTGTCATTGATTTATTATTATTTTATTATTATTATTAGTAGTAAGTAAGTATTATATTATTGTTATTATTATATTATTATCATCTTCCATTACTACTACTACTACTGACTAATTCTACTACTACTACTACGCACTAGCCACAACCACTATCACTGGCATTATTATTATTATTTATTATTGTTATTATTATTATTATTATCATCATCATCATCTACTACTACTACTACTTCTACTACTCTACTACTACTACTACTATTACTAACACTACTACTACTACCACTACCACTACGACTCCACATACTGCAATTATTATTATTAATTATTATTATTATTATTATTATGTAATTCATTATTATTTATCATCATTATACTACTACTCACTACTACTACTACTAGGTACTAATACCACTACCACTAAACTTGCATCATTATTATTATTATAAATATTTTATTATTTTTTATTATTATTATTATATTCATTAATTATTATTATTATCTCATTGCTATACTCTACTAATTACCACTACACTACCACTACCACTTGCATCATTATTATTACTATAATTATTATTATTATTATTATTTTATTATTGTTATTATTATTATTAAATTATTATTATTATATTAATTATCATTACTACTAGCATTTTTTTTTTCTACTACTTCTTCTAGACTACTATTCTACCTACTACTATACTATTACTAGTACTAGTGCTACACTACCACATGCATCATTATCTGTTTATTATCATTATTATTATATCATCTTAATTATTCATTATCTTTATTATTATTATTATTAATTATTATTATTATTATTATAATTATTATTATTATATTATCATCATCATGATCACTACTACTACTAACTGCTAACTACTATACCACTACCACAACGCACTATACTGGCATTACTATTATTATTGTTATTATTATTATTAAGTATTATTATTATTACTATTATTCATTATTAATCATTATTATTTTAATAATTATTATTATTATTGTTAATTATATTATTATTATTATTATTATTATTAATATTTATTTTATTAATCATCATTCATCAATTACTACTACTACTACTACTAGTATACTAACCACTACCACTGCATCATTATTATTATTATAATTATTTTTATTATTATTATTATTAGTTATTCTTATTATTATTATTATCATTATTAATTATTATTATTATTGTTTATTATTATTATTATTATTATATTAATATTATTATTATTGTTATTATTTATCATTAGTACTACTACTACTATTACCACTACCTACTACACTGCATCATTATTATTATGACTATTATTATAATTATTATATTATTATTATTTTTATTATTATTATTATAATTATTATTGTTATTTATTAATTATTATTATTATATATTATTATTATTATTATCCAATTACTAACTACTACTACTACTATTCTATACTACTACGTACTAATTCTACTCACTGCTAGTACTATATACTATTAGTAGCTACCACTACCACTGCATCATTATTATTATCATCATTATATTATTAATTATCTTTATCTATTATTATTATTATTATTATTGTATTTTAATTTTATTATGCCCATCATGCATCACCTCCTACTCTACTAGCTACGCTACTACTACTACTAAACCACTATCCCTGCATATTATTATTATTAATTATTTTATTATCTTTATTATTATTATTATTATATTATTGAATCATATTATCATATGTTATTATTATTATTATTATTATTATTACTATTATTATTATTATTATTATTATTATTATTATCACATCCATCATCACTACTACTACTACTAATTCTACTAC
>JZLH01S0154210.1:1838-15294 GCA_001188425.1 Eucidaris tribuloides
ATTTTGAGTGAATGGTGATGGGAGAAAATTTAACAAATGCATATATTTGCGCGCGAAGCGCGCCGAAAATTTTCAAAATGTGTATGTTTTCGCGCAAAGCGCGAAGAAAATTTGAAAACTGTATATGTTTGCGCGCGAAGTGCGCCAAAAATTTGGGAAAGGTGTATCAAAATTTGAAAATTGTGTAAGTTTAATAGTATTTTGTAGTGTTTTGCACTGTTTTTTAAACAAATTTTGCAATAGGCTCATTTTGGTTTTCCTGACATCTACTAGCATAATAAGACCATACAAATTTTTTACTTGTCAGCTCAAGGGGAGGGGAGTTTAACCCTCTAACGCCCACCCCTGTAGATCCGCTACTGATACAAATATAAGGTGCTTCTTCTACTAATAATGGTAATGTATGCGCGAGTGAGCGAAGCGAACGAGCGCTTCAGACAAATAGATTTTTAAGTCAAAGAAAGTTGAATTTCTACAACCGTAACGAAGCCTTCTGATGTTCTGATATTATTGATATCAGCACTCAGCAGTACTGTAATTTAATAGGAACACACAAGTATAATCATGCAACAAGTTTTGTTATTCAACATTGCTTGGGAAGAACATTTTTTGAAGTCTATGAGAATAGGAACGTGTGTGCAAATTAAAGGCAATTTGTGGCTTTTGATTTGGCTGGCGAACGAGGAACGGGCCGAAGGGCAAAATATTTCTATCCACTTTACATGGTGGCGCTAGTGTGCCCCGGTATCAAATAGCGTTCTATTCTTTTTTCCCAAGATGTTTTCCTAAATGTACACGTTGCTGAAATGTTGAATCTTTCAACAACAGTTTAATGTTGTAGGCCTATAAACATTTTTGTCGTACAACATTATGCTCGGGTTCGGTTGATTTGGAACGTTGTCGATGTAGTACATTTGACTCAAGTTGACTGTACCAAATGTCATCAATCATACTACTTTACAAGGCCGTTTGCCTGGTTACCGAAAAACACCTGAACAGAAGAAATTACTTATGCGAGCGAGCGGAGCGAGCGAGCTTGAAAAAAAAGAGAAGATTTTACATTTAAAAAAATGCCAATTTCTTTAAATATTTTTGTTGTTTTTGAGATATTTTCGTCGGTACAAAATTATTTTTTGTCGGTCCGCATGTACGACGAGTCCTTCGTGTACGACGAAATTCCGAAAAGCATTATTGGGGGGGGGGGGGCAACTGCCCCCTGGCCCCCCCCTTTGGCTACGCTAATGCACGGCACACACACACACACACACACACACACACACACACACACACACACACACACACACACACACACACACACACACACACACACACACACACACACACACGCACACGCACATTCATAAACACACACATACACACACAGAGGTTACACAACATATACAAACACACCCGCACATACACATCACACACAGAGACACACACATAAACACACACACCTGCACACACAACATACCACACATATACACACATACGGACGAACACACAGACAGACGCGCACCCCACACACCGAAGATACACAAACACACATTCATACACACATACAGACGTCAGATACCAAGACGCGACAGACCAAGATCGTTAAGTCTACAACATGAGATACAGACAAAATAGTTTTTAACAGAGAAACTACCCGTCACTACTTATTACGAATGTATTGCATTTTTGTTGTTTTCTCTTTTTGTATCGACCTTTCTCAGATCTCATTATTATTTGCTTTTTTTCAAATGGGAATATATCTATGTTGTTTTTTGTGTAAATTTGCATGGGCGACCGAAATATCTACGTTAGATATCAACGTAGTTAAATACGACTATTACACCAATTGGTTCTAACCAAACGTTTGTGAGATGTAATCAAGACGTATGATCTTTCAAATGGAATCCGCACGTCCGCTGGAATTATCATCTGACTAATTCGGGATTTGTAATATCACCTTTTCTCCCATCATTGTTTAACAAAACGATAGTCTATACTTACGCATCCCCTCTACTGAGGAAGTCTACAATCATTTTTTTCTTCAAATTGACCTTGACGGGGGGCATTGTTCAATGACTGCAAGTAAATTTGATTTACACAGTTGAGGAATAAAATCAACTTTCCAAAATTTTCACAGCACACACTGCTGCATATTTTGTGTAATCAATATTTGATTATCGGTAATAGTGCAGACCGTTTATATTGATGTAACAAAGGCTACAATTTGGGAGCTAAACGATATATTAACGTGATGATCAAAAGCAAGCGCAGCAAGCTTTTTACATGTGACTTTTTTCATTCTTCAATGGAAATTGAGAAAAGGATTTTATCTATTTATAGCGATGCTATATTTAACTTAATTAAAATGTTCAAATTACTTCACGATTGCTCCTGAAACTTACTGAATGACTTCGCTTTGTCAGAATATTGATAAACGTAGCTGTTATAAACGTAGTTGTTAAAGTTCTTGACCGAGGATGGAGGCCATGTGACTCCAATAATTAAATCATCCCCATCTCTGTGTAATTTATGCTGCGTTTAGTGGCCGGTGTACAAGTACTATAAACGCAGAAGATGTTCTATGCAAGGTCAGCATATCTCTTTACCTACACCATCCCCCACATCCAGTGGACGGTTCGGTAAAAAAACCTGAAATATGAAATCATCCCCATCTCTGCGTAATTTATGCTGCTTTTAATGACCGGTGTACAAGTACTATAAACGCAGAAGATGTTCTATGCAAGGTTAGCATAATTAAAGATTGTGTTTGTGATTTGCAAGTCCATTACTTCCCTTCAAAATCAATACCAAACGGTAATTTAGTACTTACAAATGGTGTGTTGAAACTTTGAGATCCATACGTGGTGAATATGTTATATTATAAGAAAAACTAATAACGATAAGTTACCAGAACATTGTTTAAATTTTGCTCAAATTGCAAATCGTGGTTATGTGTACGTTCGCATGACCAGCGGAGCACACTCATTGGTTATACGGCTAAACTCCGCGCGACCTTCGGCTAACTGCTGGTCGGACAATTTTTGAACGGCCCGTGCACGTTAACGCAAAGTTTGAAGTTTAAATGTCCAGATTTTCACCCAAACTACGTATTCTACCCAAAGGTTCTATGACAGGTGTTTATTTATACTAATCTTCACATTGTGAATGATTTGAGCTGATTTCATTCATTTTGCCGTTTTCTGACGTGCAAATCCCGTACTCTGTCTTTAAGCCTTTACCTACACCATCGTCCTCATCCAGTGGACAGTTCGGTCAAAAAACTAAAGCGTGCTAATCAAAAACTAATTCTTGAAATCAAAAGAGTGTAATTGAAGAGCAAAATGTGACAAAAATCAGTTAAGAGTAGTCCTACACTAGCTAGCTAAAGGTGAAGTTGTTGATTTATAGTCTTTGAACTAAGGGGCGGTCTCATGAATTTACTTTCCCTGATCATCCGACCATATCACACCTTCACAGATGTGCACCACCTCCACTCCCTGGGGAGTATTGTTGGCCAGGCTGTCACTAATAAAAGGCAAGGTACACCCTGACGTAAAGTTAGTTTTAATAAAAGCAGAAAAATGGGAGAAACATATAACTGAAAGTTTGGCGAAAATCCTCCAAAGAATGATAGAGTTATGATGTTTTAAAGTTTTAAATTTGTGACGTTACATGCGAACACCTATGTCATGTAATATAAATTCCATAAATTGCCATTTTTTAATTGTTTATAATAATAGAATGGGTTTTTTTTTCATAGAAGCCTGTGTCAAACAATGTTTCTGATAATATGTTGAAAACACAGGTAAAATCATTTTCAAATTTCTGACAAAACGCCACGCTATGGAATTTATTTTACATGAGGAGCTGCTCGCATGTGACGTCACAAAACTAAAACCTTGAAACTTCATAAGTCTGTTATTCTTTAGTGGATTTTCGCCAAACTTTCATTAATATGTTTCTCTCATTTTTCTCCGTTTATTAAAACCAACTTGACGTCACGGTGAACCTTGCCTTTAAGGCGCTGAAGCCAATGTGCCTCCAACAGGATTTCTCATCCTCCCAGGTACCCATGTACTCCTGGGTGAAGCGAGGTACAGTAAAGTGTCTAACCCAACTACGCACAAACGCCGCGACAGGATTCGAAACGAGGACGGGAACGAGGATCTCTCACTCGAGAAACCTCTGTCTTATCCAACAAGCCACGACTCCTCCACTATATCCTTAGGGTGCAAAGTGTTTGGAATGTATCCCACATCCCTCAGAATATCTAGGTTGGTGCTATTTATTCATTATTTTTTTTTTCATTTGGGGAACTCCACATGCACTGTATTTTTCTTTTAGTGTGGAGGCTGAAATCCTATAAAATTGTTGACAACTTCGCTGCCTCACCTTTTTAAATGATTAAAATTTCTGAGTTCGGGGGTATAGCCCCAGCATGCTCTCTCAGACGATGTAGAAAGCATCGTCACATAACCCTCACTTTAATTGACTTGTTGAAAATGACAAGCTAGACCTCGTTAAAACATTGTAAAATGGAAGAAGGTACTACGTTGGGATATAAAACTACTCTAAAATCTACTCTAAAATTACACTGTTCAATGTTTTTGCTGTCTAAATGCCATGGTTAAATGTTAAGTATTTGAAGAGTTTATTTCCAAAAGGGGGTAGATCCACTTTTTACCATTTTGTGAAAAATGTAGGGTTTTTAAAATTAAATTTACCTATATTGCAATGTTTCTGCGTAAAACCAACTTAACTTAACAAAGTACCCCGCAATGTAAAGATAAAACTACACTTAGAAAAAAATATGTGAGTTTTTATTTTTCTTTAAATGTTTGGTTTATTATTATTTTTTTATACCCCATTTTGGAAATGAATTAAAATGGATGTATCTCTTTTGAAAGCAAAAGTCAGTTTTCTTTGCCATTTTTACCACTTTTGCTGGAATTTCAACTATACTCATTTATATCATCTTATAGAGCTAGTAAAATTATATGAATTTTTACAAAAAAATAAGTAAATTTGATGAAAAAATGTGATGTACCCCCTTTTGGAAACAAAATTTAGTTTATTTTTGAAAGAGGGTAGAAGAATGGTTAACCACATGTTTAAACCTTGTGTGCGATATCCCCCCGGTTTAAATTAAAGCAAAAGAGTAAAAAGTACCCTATATGGTGGAAGAGATATTCGTGAATTCATGGGCCAATTAGCGGTCAGCGGGGACGGAAAAACTCGTAAGGAGATGAAAATCGGTTGATCATAGATAATGCGCGGAGTCATGTAATATAGTAATTGGCGGTATAATTTAAGAACAATAACTCTAACCTTAAAGGGTAGTGGCAAGATTGGGAGAAATAAAAAATGCCTCTCGAATTAAACTGGTTAAAAGATATATCAGTCTGTAGACCAACTGGAGTGTGTCCTGGCTGCAAGGATTTGTCTTTTATTTGTTTACTAAAAGGAGAATCAAGCATGAACATACAACTCTGTATTTCCCTCATGCCCCGAGAGAAATCAATTCCAGAGAAAGCTGCGCATGAAAATTTGTCTGTCACAAGGCATACCGATGGAAGTTAGTTTAAAATGAGTCAACTTTTGACTACAAAATGTTCACAGTAGAGGACTAACCCATAATCATGTCAACCGTACATCCCACCAAGCCATCTGCGGTCATCTTCCCAACACCTTCTCATCCTCAATCCTGGAACAACGAAAATCTATGGGGACAGGACATTTGCTTGTGGTGGTCCAAAACTCTGGAACGCTCTCCCAATGTCACTACACGCTATGACTGACGTGGAAGTTGTAAGAAAGCACTAAAAACTTACTCATTTGATAAATATCTTCAAAACACTCTGCATTGTAAAGCGCTTTGAGAGGGCCTGCGGTCCTGAAAAGCGTTATAGAAGAATGGATTACTATTTACCTCAAAGCTAACACAACCTAAAGCCACGCGATGAGGTCAATCCAACATATTTTTCATCATCTTTCCAAATTGCATTACATTATCAGAAAACAACTTTCATATAATCTAGCGAAGGTTGTTTTGAATGACTCTAATGTGAGATCAGCGAGCAGACGTCACCATGAATGTCTACCACAAGTCAAAGATGTCACTTTTCGAGTTTCAATTGATTAATATCGCCCCTCCCCGTGTTGTTATTTTTACGTATAATGTTTCAAAATGGAAGCGTTTCAGAGTGTTAAGTTGTTGGGTAATAACGGTCTATCAATATGTAAAACGCACAATTGAAAAAAAAAAAGAAATGGCGTTTCACCGAAGGAAAAAAATCAAAAGAAACTAGGATTATTTATTTTGATAAACATCAGTAGATCATTACATGTAACTAACAACAAAGCAGGGTGTGGAATTTAAGTGATTAAACAAGTAACTAATAGAACAAAAATAATTAAACGGTTTGGGCATATAAATTGCTCCTCTAGCTCCACTTCCACTTTCTCCTCCTCGTCATCGAAAATATCGAACCCAAATCACTACAAGTCAACTATTTATTAAGTAACACATCGATAATTATTTTACATAGACTAACTGTATCGAGGTATCCTACTCACCGCTTGAACGTAAGCCAGAAGGCCCGTGCAGTGGCTGAGTTGGCCGAGAAGAGAAAGTATGGGGACGGCCACCCCATTGCAAACCAGATAGCACACATCGGACAGGGCGAGGTTGGCGATAAAGTAATGCGTAGCACTGTGAAATATTTTCACTCGCGCGATGAGGAAAACGACCGTTATATTTGCCAGAGCGCCGAAGAAAGAAATGACCATCTGGATCCAAGCGAAAATGTTTTCGACAAGCCTGACGGTAGCTTTTGTGTCGTCACCGTGGTCGTCGAAGGGGTAGGCGATGTCGGTTGTGTTCTTGAGAGGAAAATCGGTGAACGACATCTTACTGGGGACACTCGTGTAGTGAGATGTTTTACTATACGACCAGTTGAGTGTTATACAGAGAGATTGGTCTGACAAAGCTATCGGTGCGTGAATTTCGCGCGAAAATGAATAGTGTTGAAAAAAAAATCGATGGATGGAAATGACAAACGAAAAAAGGTAGAATCGGGCACTTATACTGAAAAGAATACCCGTAATATCTTGTTTAGAGGAAATCAATCAAATAAGTAAATAGCTTCTCGCGAATAACGAAAGGGATGGCACTCTATCCAAACAAACGGGGATGTTGAAACAAACGATGAGAAAAAAAAATGGCGGGAAAGGGACTTGGTTAAGGAAAACCGAGGAGAGCTAATGACAAGTGACAGTAATTTCTTCAGCTTATGACACCTTTTCAGGAGAAATCATCTCTCCGAAACGTAAATCGACTGCAGATCATCTGGAATGAGCGATTAAGACACGCCCCCTTGTTGCTCTAAGAATGTTCCACGTGCATGCGCTATATACGACAAACAATCCATAAAGCGCCGTGCTCAACTATCGGTCAACGAAGCGACCAGTTTTGGTTGGTCCGTTGGCTGGATCACGTGTATTGTTGATAATGCAGGAACCTTATATATCGCACATCATCTTTTCAGAATATGTTTTGATGAATAATTTATACGAAGCGTATACTCATCTGTTTTCTCTTAGATATTGATTATACTTCTAGCAAATGATTTCCAGATTATTTCGAAAGAGGGTGGTGATACGACCAAGTGACAACTGGCTTACCACATGTACATACAACGCATTAATTCCTGACGCCGTGTGTTAATAACGAAATCATCGGGGAATAAAATTAAAATTTGAAGTTTGAAAATGGATCTCTTTTGAGTGATATGATGAGTAAATTGGGACATTTGGCCATTATTATCCCTGCTGTTAGGACTCAAAACGAAGAGCATTATAAGGGGCTAAAAGGGGGTCATAAACTTGGGGTGTATTAATGTCCGTTTGTTTGCGCGTTGTGTACAAGTATGTCACTCGAATTATCTTTCGACACTTTTTATCATTACATTGAAACTGGTATTGATTTCAGATAACAAATCGTCTCCAATTTTTAAATTGCACACATTTCATTGCTGTAATTCTCCATAACATCAATTGTTTTAATTGCAGTGAAACCCAGAATCTATCTCAATTGTATTATTCAATGTGTAACCTGAATTATGTATTTTGTATATTTCTAAACTGTGTTTTCTAAACTGTCATATATCAGTCTTCGGAGTGCTTTGATCAGTCTATTGTCTAGTAAACCGAATTGAATTGAATTGATTATTCGATTCAACATGTGATACTTTTGGTACCAACCCTCTTTTAATTAAATCATAAAAAGATATGTGATTGCAAACTTGTGTTTCTGGTAGAGGTGTTCATCCGTAATCTGTCATCTGAGAAGCGATTTACGAACGTAAGTATGATATTACTGATACAAATACGGATGTACAAACACGCACACACAACGTATGTTCATTCATGTTTGTGTCATCATATTGTCAATCAAATATCACGATATTTTTTTTCAAACGTAGTGACAACTAAATACAAATATTTGTATAAATTCGAATTGAATTGAAATTGTGCCTTCATATCCATGTGTCATCTTGCCTCGATGTCATACACACACCTGACATTTCTTGTCGATTGTCAGTAGATAGATTTTCCCTTTTCATATCTTATCAAGTTTAATACTATTTACAGAAAATGTATATTCTTAGATAGTATTTGGTAAGGGAGCAGGTGTACCATAGTCCTCCTCGTAATCCAACTAGTTTGTCAATTTTGACATTTTTTGTGCTTTTAGGATACAACAGCCATTTCTCATGATAATCATAGTCTGTCACTTCGAACACGCCCACATCCTTGTCATCGGAACAGAGTTTGGTAGTCTAGCTTCCAGACGTTTCGATTAAAGATTGGGTTCGGGATTTGCACGTCAGAAAAAAAACCCCGCATAATGAATGAAATCAGCTAAAATCATTCACAATGTGAAGATTAGTATAGATAAATACCTCTCAAAGAACCTTTGGATAGAATACGTAGTTTTCGTGAAAATCTCGACTTCAAAATTTGCAAAGACGGCCCATGCTTTTACAATTTCGTTAGTTCCAAATTTGTTTGATCGGCCGCTAGCCGAAGATCACGCAGAGTTCAGCTGCTTGACCATATTAGCATACGAAGTTAGCCACTGACCGCAGCGCTCAGCTGGTCATGCGAACAAAATTTAAACTCACGGACAGAACAATAGTATGACAGCATATCGTTATTAGTTTTTCTCATAAAACAAGTTCATGACGTATGGATCTTAAACTTTCAACACACCAAGTAAGTACTTAACTATCGTTTGGTAATCATAATGAAAGGAAGTAATGGACTTGCAAATTCTGATCCCAGTCTTTAAATTAACCCATCCTATATCGATAGGGAAACTACTATCTGCAGTCAACTGCTTTTACTAAACCAACGTCTTGATTTGCTTTCTCCAGTAGGTTTCACGACGTGACTGACGCAGGGTGAGTGTACTGTGGAGAAAGAAAAGGTCGCATGGCCTGGAACCAAGACTATGATTTTGGACAAAAGAGGTCATTTTCGACCTACAATTTTGATTGTTTGTCCTCGCGGGTTTCATTAAATATTTATCATTAACTGTTCACTAGTATTGCATTGTTATCGCTGTTACAAAACACCCTTGACTAGATACGATGAATTGGGAAACTGGAGTCAATCAAAGGAGCGACGTGATGCAACTATTAATTACCGGTGCATTTTATCTCGACTCTGGGAAGGAGACGGTAATTCTGATATTAATTTGAGGACGAGTCAGTCACGTACACATGATGGATTTTAACAAAAGAAAATCATTCTGAGAGTCAGAAAGAGAGCCAAGCATCTCAAACAATGCACAAATAATATACCGTGCTGATGGTATTCCTTATAAATATTCGCGGAATATGGATGAAACAGCTGAATGGCATATCTGAATGTTTTGTCTGAATGCACAGGCTGGTTGAAGTCACTATTACCAGAAATTATTTAGTACTAGCTTCTTCCGCTTTAACTATGCAATAAAGGAAAATATATCTACCAATCCCGCGCCCCGGAGAGATGAGATATCAAGGTTACCATTTCCGCGAAGTGCATCCAAGGTAATAAGACTTTAAACGTCCACGGTAGAAGTAGAATGGGAACAACGTACTTTTACCAAAGTGATAAATAGGAACCGAGTTTTTATACATATTAAAAAAGTATAAGGCTATATTTTTATATCCTGCATTAATGTGTAATAATGTATACACGATAACCAGAGTTTTAAAATTAGTTCTTATTAACAATGTCCGCAATGACAATGGACATGGTGTTGATGGTGAATAGTAGCCGAAGTAAAGTGGTGGTGGTAATGATAATGAGTAATGAGTAATGGTAATGAGTAAGAGTAGGAGTAACAGTTGTGGTATATAGTAGTAGTAGTAGTAGTAGTAGTAGGAGTAACAGTAGTGATATATAGTAGTAGTAGTAGTAGTAGTAGTAGTAGTAGTAGTAGTAGTAGTAGTAGTAGTAGTAGTAGTAGTAGTGGTAGTAGTAGTAGTAGTAGTAGTAGTAGTAGTAGTAGTAGTAGTAGTAGTGGTAGTAGTAGTAGTAGTAGTAGTAGTAGTAGTAGTAGTAGTAGTAGTAGTAGTAGTAGCAGTAGTAGTAGTAGTAGTATGGTAGCAGTAGTAGTGGTAGTAGTAGTAGTAGTAGCGGCAGTAGTAATAGTAGTAGTAGTAGCAGCGGCAGTAGTAATAGTAATCGTAGTAGTAGTAGTGGTAATGGTAGCAGAAGTAGAAGTCGTGACAATAATAGCAGTAAAGTGGTGGTAGTACATGTAGTAGTAGTAGTAGTAGTAGTAGTAGTAGTAATAGTAGCAGTAGTAGTAGTAGTAGTAGTAGTAGTAGTAGAAGTACAAAAAGTAGTAGAAGTCGTAACAATAACAGTAGTAAAGTGGTGGTAGTACTAGAAGTAGTAGTAGTAGTAGTAGTAATAGTAGTAGAAGTATAAATGTAGTAGAAATCGTAACAATAATAGTAGTAAAGTGGTGGTAGTACTAGAATTATTAGTAGTAGTAGCAGTAGTAGTAGAAGTAGTAGTAGTAGTAGTAGTAGTAGTAGTAGTAGTAGCAGCAGTAGTAGTAGAAGTAGTAGTAGAAGTAGTAGTAGTAGTAGTAGTAGTAGTAGTAGTAGTAGTAGTAGTGTTATAGTAGTAGTAGTAGTAGTAGTAGTAGTAGTAGTAGTAGTAGTAGTAGTAGTAGTAGTATAGTAGTAGTAGTAGTAGTAGTAGTAGTAGTAGTAGTAGTAGTAGTAGTAGTAGTAGTAGTAGTAGCAGAAGTATAAAAAGTAGTACAAGGAGATCTAGAAGAAAGTATCATTATGGTTTATTATTATTGATACTCTTTTTTTTCAGGGTACATGTAACCTGTAGGTGGGGTAGCAGTCTTTTCCCTGAAGACCCTGTTGATGTAAATGGTGTTGCCTTCTGAGCTACCGCTTATTGTCGTATTGCAAAAATTAAGGATAAACAGAAGCAATTGTTGCGATTGTTTTAGTTTTAAATTTATTTCAGAACAATTTAATTTTTGTCATTTCATGGCAACATACCGGTACTACAGTGATACAGTTGACTTCGTCTCCTTCAAATCAACCGTTACTGATATATCGCGACAATACGACCATGTATAGTGCCTTTTGTGCACCTGCAGTTCCTATAAAACCCGCAGAATAAAGTTGTGTATCCAACATTTTATTGTGACTCGAACTTGATGAAAGTGATATACTTTTATACTTAACGATTAAAGAAATACCCAGGTAAGTGATTGATATTTCTAGAAAACGATAAGTTTTGTTCCAACTAAGAGGTACCGATTTTTGTGAAATGAAATCTTGGTATAAAATTGATTCATGATAATTTTACCTGATTCTTTGAATGAGGTAAGTGACATACCGATAACATTCTTGAAAACGATAGACACAGTTCAACAAATTTTTGCTACAAAGTGTATAGTAGATCCATTCCCTGTATTTCTCTGTCAACAAATAACACACAGCTTCATGTCTTGTAGGGTGTTACTGGGATAAAAAGGTGGCTTTAACGGTCACCTCAACTGGGATTTATATTGAGAAACTCTTGTAAGAGAATCCACGTTCAATCCCTTAAGCCCTGACGGTGGTTTGTTGTGTCGATGTCGACACGAGAAGGCGATACCGACCGGGGGGGGGGGAGGGGGTAGAGGAAGCGGCCGCCCTTATAGTTTTCAAAGTAAAGAAAAAGTAAAGGGTTTAGTATATTTCCAGACAATTTCGAGCCTCGCCGTCTGAGATTTTTTGGCATGGACGTACCGAGGTATCATTGCATCAATTTGCACCATAGAACATGCAGTGTCCCAAAGAAATACCCAGATAAGTGGTCAATATTGCTAGAAAATGATAACTTTTGTTCAAAGTCTCTGTAAGGGCTAACGAATTTTTAAAATAAAATCTTGATATTAAATTGACCGAGAATGATTCTACATTATTCTTCGTTTATCGTGCTTATGAGCTATTTTGATGACGTGCAAATCGTGAAAACGATAAACAGAATTCAATGTTGTTGTTGTTTTTTATCTCGTAGTTCATCTTTTCCACCACATCGTTTTTTCACATTTTGAATTTTAATAAAGTGTAGTAGATCCACGTTGAGGTAT
Organism: Eucidaris tribuloides; assembly: GCA_001188425.1. Taxonomy (NCBI): domain Eukaryota; kingdom Metazoa; phylum Echinodermata; class Echinoidea; order Cidaroida; family Cidaridae; genus Eucidaris; species Eucidaris tribuloides. The sequence continues at coordinate 14,500 of JZLH01S0154210.1, forward strand.
TTCTCTGTCAACAAAGAGCACACAGCGGCATGTCCTGTCGGTGTTATTGGGGTAAAAAGGTAGCCTCACAGGTCACCTCGACGGGGATTTACATTGAGCAACTCTCGTAAGAGATTGCGTGGTCAATCCCTTAAGCCCTGACGCTGATTTTTCGTGACGGTCGATGTCGGTACGAGCTAGGACAGCGCCACTGGGGTGGGGGCAGGCAGCGACCGCCCCTATGTTTTTCAAGGTAAAGGAATTTTTTTTTCATTTATTGTGAATTTCGCCCCCACCCCAAAATTTTTCGCTATAGACATGCCGAGGTACTATTTCATCTGTTTGCACCATAGAACAGTGCTCTGGAAAATCTGACTTTTTTTTTTGGGGGGGGGGCTTGTTACAAAATGAAACGGGGTTTTCACCCTTTTAAAGATTTCACCCTTGCGCCGCCTCTTGGTACGAAGACACAATCTCGAAGGAGCTACATCTATCCACCATGCGGGAAGATCTCATTTTTTTGTTTATCACATGGAAGGTGCAAAATTTCCTGTAATTTTAGACGTACAAAGGAAATTAACGAATGAACAATTTAATCATAGGGTGAGTGGGTATTAGTTTTTGGTAGCGATGGGAATTATGCGTATTGAGGAGTAAATATATTATCGCATTTGATTTTAAGGGTTTACAATATTGGTAAATGTAAGTCTTGAGACACAATCGAATCTGTATGGTGATGGTGTTGAACGGAATTAAACAAGGACTGAGTTCACCGTGAGTAGATTTGCTTACTGGTGGTGTCAAAGCGATTGTTGA